>VZTV01043040.1:0-12775 GCA_013400875.1 Anhinga rufa | reverse complement strand
TTCTTTAAATATTTTTTTAAAAATTAAAATCTGAGATACTGTGTAGGAATAGAAAGAAAGACAATGTTGCATTGTGGGAGAGCGCATAGGAGCAAAACCCAAAGATGAGTAGACTCGTGAAAGACCTTGAAATTGAAAAGAAACATAACCTTGGTCATGCAGGAATTCAAAGAGAAAAGAAATGAGAAGGTCACAGTGGAGAAGGCTCACGTTACCTGCGCATTCTCTGGATTGGAGGGAGATTTTTTTGCATACTTGGATGCAAGAGGGAATGAGGCTTTGGCAACAAACACAGGGTATGTTGAAAGATTCAGGTGGAAGGAGAGAAAACAAACATGAGCATGATAGGTGGCATCTGAGCAGGGCTGTTCTGATCTCTTTTGAAGAACTAGTGAGGAAGCTGATAAAGAAAGGACTCTGCTGGGCTTGCCACAGCCGCTATGCTAGTGAATAGTCCCTGGTGACGCAGAGCCACGTGTGAGGGGCGAAAGCTCTGGAAGGTCGTTCCCCACCTCTGGCTTTCTTTGCTTTCCTCTGTGAGCGGCTGCCATTCAGACGCTGCAATAAGCCAGATTTCTTGTTTGCATTTTCCAAAACAGTCGATGGTTTGTTTGCTTTTTTAAAATTCTTTCCTATGACCTTGGCTGGTGAAAGCCCACAAATGACTTCTGCTATGTGATTTGACCGCTCATAGGAAACAGAGAGAAACATTTCAGCAGTTCTCAGCCTGTGCACGTCAGTGGCAGCTGCAGGGTGTCTCCCAGGTGTCAGCTCTAAGAACTAAGCCTTTCAGGCAAGCCAGTTTGATATGAAAAACCACAGTACAGATAGGAAATAGAACATTGCATGTGTCTACTGCTCCTCTGCTACCCTAACAATTTAAGAGCAATGCTAAATTATCTGTGGGCTGTCACCCTCGTGCTTTGGCTGTGTGTGTTCTGAAGGGTTGATTTCACACTCAGAGGGGCCCATGGCACATGAGAAAACAAAGACCCCTATTTTTTCCAAGGCAGCGGCTGCTTGTGAAAGCCCTTGCAGCAGTTTGTTACAGCCTGTGTCACTGAAAATGCTGCAAGAGAGCAAAAAGAGACAAGCAAAGATCTGAAAGATCTACAGAAAATAAAGCCAATCACCAGGGCTGGGATTTTCCAAAGAAAATTAAGTGGGACAACCTTACTGAACATGAAGAGTGGGACCTAAAATACTGTGAATATTGCTGTCTTGCTGTGACCAAATTAACTTTTGGTTGACTTAGAATAGACCTGACAACTCCATATGTGATCCGAAATAGCTTCTTACAATGCAAGACGCTCTCATTCACTTCCATTAAGGTGGTTTTCTGCCTTTACACAGCCTAACCGCAAGCAAGGTACAATGCTAATGAGAGAGGGTCTTAGTGAAGGGCTGAGGCTCCCGAGCACAGACATCAGACATGAAAAAGCAAAGCTGGGTGTCATGGGTGCAGTGCATTGTAGGAGGGTGAACTAGATATGTTTTCTATTGAAAAACCTACCCTCTTTGTTCAAGGAAATATAAGTGGTTTCATTTCTCCGCTGCAAACAATTTACTTCCTTCTTCTTTTCACAGAAGGAAGCTGCGGGGATTTTAGGCAGGAGAACATTAACCCCAGAGAGAGGCCACCTCTGAAATACACCTACATACACCAGTCACTCACAGCTGCCTCAGAAACGCTCGTTTGCTGCTTGACCTATTTCTAGCTTCAGCAAAGGAGAAGAAAAACAACCCACCATTGATTTTGCAAGTAGTTGTTCTGTAGAATAAACCAGACCAAACCCAGTGTTTATTTTGCTTCCTGGGGATGTGCCAGAGAGGTCACTGGAGAAGTTACAGAGATGTAGAACAGGAGATAAAGAGAGATGAACTTGCTTTTGGTTCAGGAGGTTGATACTAAAGCTACCCACCTGCCCTAGATTTCCCCTTCCTACAAGAATTTGGTAGAAAAATAAATCTTATAAAGGGCAAAACCTGTGAATTACAAAGTGGCTTTGATTCCCCAAAGGAGGGGTTTAGAGCAGGCTCTTAAAGACTGATGATAAATGATAACTCTCTGCACAGGCTCCCAGCGTGAAACGCAGCCATGGTCATCCTTTCTCAATGACGCTTTCTTACTCCTTTCACAGCCCCTTCCCTTGCCTTTGCTGCCACCTCAGCTCGGCTAGCTTTCGTTTCTGCTGCCACGTGGGGATGAGTTCTCCTGTAGCCCAGCTAGGACATCCTAGACAGCTAGGATGTCCTCCACTGGAAAGCTGCTCTTTGCTAACTATTTAGAGAAAAGCTGCTCCTGCGCCCCTGGATAGGCAACTGAGCTGGAATCTCCTGCGGCCGCACCGTTTTTGCCTGGCTGGAGGCTCCACAGAGGTAGGAATGCTCAGCTGGCAGCAGGTGGGTGCATCCGACCTCTGCAGATCCCCTGTGCTGCACCAGCCCTGGGTGCAGGTCTCCAGGGAGGCACCGCCACAAGTGGGCTTGGGCAGGCAGAGGGGAGCAAACATAACTTCTGGCAGGCTTCACTCGAATGCTCAGACCTTTAATACTTGTTTCTGTGAAGGGTAGAGGCAGAAAAGCAAAGGCTGTCTACAAGGTGTAGTTTCCCAGACGGGCGCAGCGCTGCTGGGGATTGCATTTGCATCAGGTATAAGCCATTAGGCTTAGCAAAGGGAAACATTTAAGGTCTCGTGCATTAACAGAGAATCGCAGCACCGGCTGCAGTCACCTTAGAAAGACAAAAACAAGTGACGTCTGCCCGCACAGAGCAAAATGAAATGGGAAGCAGGAGGCAACACCATGACAACACCCAGCAGCTAATTTTTTTTTTCAGGCCAAGATGAATGCAAGAGCAGCCAGGTTGGGTGAGAGGAGGGGTCTTTCCCGTGCCGTTCCCTGTCCCTGACAGTAACCACCTTGTAGAGACTGGGAAAGCAAAATTTCCCCAGAATATTTTATCTGAGACTTTGGGGAACTGGAGCCTCCATCTGAGACATATGGCAGAGGGCTGGAAATGCCAGCATGGCCACACGAGTCCTGTGCTAGGAAGCATAGAAATAAAACGCCCTTCGAGGCCGATCCCAGAGGAAGAGCTGAGGTTCACGGCTACTACAAAGCCTTGTGAAACGGCCCCACGGTGAGGAGCGCCTCCAGGAGGTGTGCAGAAGAGGCTTGCACTGGACTAAGCGCAATCGCTGCCCACCCAGTGCCTTGCTCAGCAAGTCTGGCTACAGCTGATGCAGTTGAGTGCGTGTCTCTGGGGGTAGGCACAGGAGAGCGAGTCTGCAGGACACGCTGCTCCTATTCCCGCGTCTACCTCAGGAAGCCCAGCCCAGCCACCAGGATCTCTCCCTGGTTAATGCAAGAAAGCTCGAATGGAGCAGGAAACAGTTGATCGATTTGTGATGAAAGAGACTGTAAATCATGCATGCAAGCAAACAGATGACAGGATAATCAGCTGTCATTAATGAAGTCCTGGATAAAAGAGATGAGGAAGCAGAACAGGGCACTCTCACCTGGCTCCCGCAGTTATGCGCCCAGAAGCATTAAGCATAATTAGACAGAGCCACCTATTTTTGGAGTTGAGAAAAATGCAGCAAGAGTGCCTAAAATCAGATCCTCCTAGAAGAGTGTGAGGAGAGGGGCTACAGAGAGCAAATGCACTGCCTGGAAGGCACTGGCGACGGCTTGCCACTCCCTCCTGACCACTCCTAGGGAGCCCATCTCACGTCTGGGGGTCACAGCAACGCAGGGAGAATCCGTAAGCTTTGGCAGCAGCATAATTGAAGACTTTGTAATCCAGGGCCTTTTCCAATGTCTGAGGACAAAATGCTTGATCAGCACCTTGCAACTGAGCCTGCAAGCCTGACATACAGATATGTTTGGTATTCTGAGAGGCAAGGAGGAATTTCTGAGGGGCTGGAGAAACAGCAGTTTCTCCCTAGCCAGAGGCTGTGTCTGCCAGTAAGGAGATGAAAGAACATCCAAGCTGAAAACAAAGGCAGCTAGGTGGGAAACTCCCCTCATTATAAGTGTAAAGAGCATTTTCCTGGTAGGAGCAGGCAAGAAAAGGAGATAGAAGTAGTCCTTATTTCTTCCTAAACAGACTTTTCTCAGCAATTCAGACCCAGAAACTCCCCTTCAAATATTCCCTCTCAGAAACTGGAGCTGTAAAATCTCCAAAGGAATGATGCATCTCACCTAGGAATGCAAGGAACCTATGGAGAGGGATGCTAGGAAGAAAGAGAGACCACGTGGGCCATTTGTGCCATCACCGGGTGCCTCCCTGCTGTAAAGCTGCTTGCACAGAATCCCACCCGGCCAAGGCGGATCTGCCACAGAGCGGCAGGTTGCAGGTCCTTGGGAAGGAATGGAGATATCCAAGGGATCAGGCCCTGTATCCTCTAACACATGCTTCTCTTATAAAAGGCCTACCTCTGTGATGGCACTTTCCTGCTCAAAGAACTACCTGTCCTTAGACCACCACTGGCATTACGGTGCCATGAAATACAGGACATATCTGACAGGTCCCCTCTGCTCTGTGTTGGTTTTGAGTGCTGAGGAGTTCAGAAGTGCAAAGACTTTTTATTCTGAGAGACAAATTAAAGGAAAATCAATATCTGGTGCTATATTCTAGCATCAAAGTTAGCCATGGCCATGTTGATCTGTTCAGGTAATAGCTATGCAGTTAAGTCAGGGGTTAATTTTGAATGAGATCTACACCTCAAGAAAAATTAACCACAACACACCAGAAAAAGAGAGTGTCCCCTGAATATTTAAAAAAAAAAAAGGCAGAGCAGCATGAACCCACTTCCAGTACACGCTTTGCCAGCGTGCAATAAATACACACCGAGAGTGGCATTTTCTCCCTGCTGGGGCTGGATCCATCACCTGTAGTTCGCGCTGTTGATCCCAGCTGCCAGTCCAGAGGCGTGCAGTGCTATTCCACCACCAGTCTGACCACAACTTCAGGAAGGACTTAGTCACTGGTGGTGTCTACTTACTCACTGGCCCTCAGGGGCTTTCTCAGCTGATATCAAACCAACTGCTCATATTTATGTCACACAGGAAAGTAATCTGACCGTATCAGTGATCTAATTTTGTCATTGCTGCTGCACAATGTACGTGGGAAGCCACTCAAGGAACTAGTAAATGACCAAGATATGAAGCCTTCTGGACTGCTACTGCCATGTGTCCTTTGTGACCAACCAGCCTGTCTTGGCACAGGCCTGCATCTACTGGCCGTGGGTGCAAACGGGATAAAAGACACTGGAGAGAGACACGAGGGTCATTTTGACTGAGGCTTGTTTTACGTCTTACTGCTTCCTTTTGCTACCACCATTTCTATTTTGATCCACCAAAAATGGACTATTGAAGAAAATAAACATACCATAGCCAGGCAGGATATGGATCTGGGAAGACAAGTAGGTTATGCATTTGATTACGGTGAGAGATGTGGCCCTTGAAATATTCCTGCACATAAGCCTGCTCCTCCAAGAATACAAGGGAATTTTCTGCAAATATTGACATCTTCTACATGTACCACAAACACATCATGCCAGTCCTTTTTGTAGACCTTTTTCACCACTCTCCCAAATGCCCTTTTGCTTATTGTAAAGTGTGGTCTGAGGCTTATGAGCTATGCAGCTGGTGAGTAGTTGAAGTCTGTTCCTCTCTTGGGTCTTCATGCCATAGTGACCAGTGTGATGAGGCTACCATGGGGTGATCTAAATCCCAGTCTGGGTGGAGAAAGAGTCACAGGAGTCATTAAGACTGTTGCCTCCAGATCATTTTGGGGCCTGGACACACATGTCCGACTCAGCGCTATACCATGGAGGAGTAGGGGATCACCACAGTCATGGCCTATGGTCCAGAAGTATGAGTTATGCCCAGATGTGCATAGGGTAACAATTGACTTCACACTTACTTGGGTGACATGAAATACAGAGGAGCCCTGTGGACAGCCTGGGGACCTGTCTCCCTTCATGCTGTGGGTATAAGTCACCCCATGTACTACCCCTTCCAAGTCCCAGACTCTCCTGACCCCCCCCACCCCATTCCCATGCACCTCCTTACAACCTCATCAGTCAACTGAGTCTTACACTGTGACTAAGACAACCAATTTCTTAAACTGTGCCAGGATGGTTGATAGTGTTCCCATGTAGGGCGGAAGGACCCTAGAGACTCTTTCATGTCTGCATCCTATAGCAAAGACCTATCTGGGCAGTGATAAGATGAGAAAGTTTTTATCAGTTGTTTCCATGACTGCAGATACCGTCTGCCCAGTGCTGTGGTTGCTTTTCCTCTAGAGCTCACAAAGGCTCTAAGGCTATTTTTTCCCCTTCGGAATGAAAATAAATCACTCCAATCAGCTGCTTTTCTTGAGGTGCTACAAAACAAACTACAGTGGAAATGTTATCATTTGTAACAGATTTAGCCTGCAGGACCATGTGTTAATTTAAATTCTAACATTTAAAAATAGTTTCC
This sequence comes from Anhinga rufa, assembly GCA_013400875.1. NCBI lineage: Eukaryota > Metazoa > Chordata > Aves > Suliformes > Anhingidae > Anhinga > Anhinga rufa. Next base: position 6,283 of record VZTV01043040.1, on the reverse strand, counting down.
CGTGGCACCATGTAAATACAAGGTACGGCCAGCACAAGCAGACACAAATTGAGTGAAGTTATATTGCTTGAAGTTATTTATTTCTGCATTTGACAGCTACTGATGAAACCTTGCCTCATTACTCCTCCATGCACCCTGTGCATTCAGGACACTGGGGTGACTCTGAAAGAAGGAAGAGCATGCAGGAGACATTACCATCTTAATGATTACACTGATGCCTCTATCACATCTACCTACCACCCAAATATCTGGAAGGAATACAACATTTAGTGTCTTGTCAAATCAATTGGGCCCGATTCATACCACTGCCAGAATTATAGCAGTCCCTAAGAGCCCAGAGATGCCATCATTCACTCCCATTTACCACACTGCCATTACAGCTTGGTGATACAGGCTTGATGGGACAGTAAAATGGGTTTTGAATCCACTATCTTCACCAAAAAAAAAAAAGTAATCAGTTGTTTTCTCTGGAAGCTGTGAACTGGAAGGGGGAACCTGCAAATTTTTTGTGCCATCCCCGCAAAATAAACTAATCCGTNGGGGGGGGAAGATGTCAAGAGAGGCTCTTGTCTGCTCAAAATTCAAACTTGCTCCTGAGGCAGCAGGCCTGCATACAGGGGGCAGAGGCACCCAGAGCAGCAGCCAGCCTCCCCGCTTTGCTTTCAGCGGCCAGCTGGCCAGGGCCAGTGCTGCAGAAGATCCCGCTTGTGCTGGCCCCAGGCCCTACACCCAGAACAGCTGCCTGCAGGGCATCGGCTGGGCTCTGCTAATCACACGCTCCTCAGACTTCACAGGCTGGCCAAAACTGAACAGGTTTAAGCCACGTCCCCAGCAGAAGCTATCATTCCTCCAGATGCCGGGGCCTTGCCCTGTAAGACTATCACAGCTTCTTAAATAATAGGTTTTTCTTCTCCTTCCCTTGTCCGCAGAAATGATACTTTCCTAAAATAGGGATACTTTCCTAAAATACTCAGCTTTAGTCCTGCCTGGCACAAACCAGCTCAGGCCACACAGTTAAATCTTGCTGAACTTACAACAAACTGAGAGCAGGATCCAGTAAGTAGCAATCAAACAACTTACCCCCTTAAAACGGGGCCACCGAAGAGCAAAATGAAAGCAGTCAATGCCATTATACAGGCTGAGGACAAGTGAGAACTAAAGAAATTAAAACAGTACAGAAGAGATGCTGGGTCCTACATTGTGGGAGCTTAAAAAGCAAAGCAGGGAGTTGGAGAGGCCAAGAGTTGTGTTTGCAAGGACAAAGGCTTCAGCACACAAAGGAAGGTGTGCTCAGAAATACAGGGATTTCTCCCCCCTCCTAGATTAACAAAGGGATGCCTGATCAAGGAAAACAGAAGATCTATCCTAGCATTTCCCAGCCGCACCTAGTTGGATGAGTGTTCCTCACACCATGATTTTTTTGCCGGTGCTTTGTCTTCCCAGCTGACCGTGTTGCCTGGTATAGCCGGATGACGTCCAAGGCTGCTGCCCTGTAACAGCATCATTATCTTTAGGGAGATAATGACACAGGAAGAGGGAAGGGGAGAAGCAGCAACATGAAAGACCGACTGGCAGAGCCCAGAACAAGTTTTCAGGCTTGGCATTTAGGAAAACTCTATTTCTGATTTGAAGTAAACTAGATCTAGAAATAGAAAAAGATATGAAAGCCCTCATCATCAATCTTAGAGACTGGCTTTTCAGAGAAACCAGCTTTTAGGGTCACGGACTCATCTGCCAGGTGGCACATCTTTTTCAACTGAATCGTTACCACAGATGGGCTTTTAGCTGAATTTGTTCAAAAAAACAACAAACAAAAAACAACCCCAAGCCCCAAAACCACACCCAGAGTCTCATAGGTGTACATGCAGGAAAAACCATCACAAATGTCAAAGGCTTGTCATTTCATATCTTCCTTAAAATAGAGGTTCTTGCATAATCCCACAAACATAAGGAATGAGGGAAACAATAGGTCTGTACTAGAACTAAAGTTTCTGTTAGTGTGTTTGCCTGTTTTTGTGAGTCAGAGTGGCTACTGAAAAACAGGCAAAATGTTTGGTCTTAAGTATCATACATTCAGAGCATCGAAGGCCATTAGCTGCGGTATAGTTATGGTTCCATAGGATCACCCCAAATATTTGCTGGAAATTGTTTTTTTTATTCAAGTTTTATTTCTTTTTAATGTTTAACAAAAGACAGCACTGCAAAAGCCGGAAGAGACGAGAGACCAGTCGCACTCCCCTCCTCTCCAGGCTGTTCCCGCAGTCCGCAAGGAATTGCCATACTTACCCACGTCCTTGTTTAATGCTTCAGTCATTCTTCACACTCCTTTGCAGAAGACGCCAGGGTTTTGAGACAGGTCTACCAGCAGGTGCACGGGGACTCAAGTGGGCTGTGAAGGAATACAAACACCAGCTAATTAAATCTATTGTTAAAACAATTTGTTTCTTGCTGGGACCAAGTCATCTGAAAGTGTTTAAACAAGGCAGGTTTCATTTCTGAGGGCAGACTGCCATCTTCACTCAGGAGCTCCTCACCCTCCTCGCTTCTGTTATTTTAAAGTACAGATCAGCAGCAGAGGAAAGATTCATATTGAAATAATAATAAAATAAAAATCCAAGGCCAAAAATCTGAACTCTTTCTTAGAAAGAGCAGTGTTTGGTGGGAAAAATCTGTGATTAAGCTAGGCAGCATGAGCTCCTAGAATAAGCGACAGTGGTGAGCAGCGAGATCTGCAGCGCACAAATCATAAAGGTCTATTTCCAAGGAACACCTGCCCCCAAGAGGGCACTGTGATATTATATATACTTCATGGCTTGTGAGCACCGGGGTGCAGGCATGCCCGTCCTCCCATCCCGGCCCAGGCTGGCGTGCCTGCCCTCCATGCTCCGCAGTGGCTGTCAGTAAATCAAGGAGAATGCCGGGTTTCTGCTTTCAATGGATTTATTTCCCTTTTAGGGAAACATGCAAGCAGGGAAGCCCCAAAATGCTCAGTTTTCCAGAAAGCAAAGCAACAATTGTAATGCAGGGTCTTCTGCTACTCATGTGAGCAGACCCCTATTCACTGCCCACCCAAACTGCCCATCCTTTTGCCGGTGCATGCGATAAGCCTCAGCCTGCTTTGGCTGTTTTCCTCTCAGGGTCACAACTAGTTTCTTGTTTGGTTTCTCAGGCAGTTTCTTCAAATCCCACAAAACCCTGACCAGTTAGATGTTGGATGGAATAGCCTTCAGCAAACAGACCTTCAGGGTAGTCCCTGTAGCTGCCTCTAGCCTTGTTCCCGAAGTGCCTGCCTACCTCCCTCTTTGGTCTGTGTGTACCCACGCCAACTATCTGGTCCAAGGTTACTTCCTTCTGCTACTTAGAGCTTGTCTTTACTGATCTTCCAAGTCTCAGCCTAAGCTTCCTCATCAGTCTTGACAGCTCTGAAACTTTTTGGTTCGCACGCCTAGCCTGTTCTCTCTAACCCCAGCCCTGCAGACTCTTGTGGAGGACTGGCTCATCTAGGGCTAACCAGACCTGTGGGAGAAGCCATCTCGGTCGTTATCTGAGCACCTTCAGGAAGCGTTTTAGCATGTGACTTCAGAGCAACTCATGAAATCAGCCTCTGACAACCTCCATTTAAAGGCATTTAAACACCTTCTCCATAGCCAGAACACTTTGCCATCTACTTTCCAGCTCTGTATACCATAGACTGCTGTATCCTAATTACAGACCAAATTCTGCAGTCCTTAATTGGCCACAAACTACTTACAATAGGTGCTAGACAACTAAATCTCTCTCTGAATGCATAATGCTCTGCGATGAGGTTCTCCACAGGCAGGTAAGTGAAACAGCGTGAGCAAGAAATTTAAGTATCATTCATTTGGGATAGTTAACCACAAAGCACTTACCTGCTTTTCTAACTTAATTATTTTTGAATTTAACGGTCCTAACTTGATGTAGTAAAAAAAGCTTCTCATTTCCAAACTTTTCTCTTGACCCTTATCACCACCCAATTCCAACTCAATATCCGCTAACCCAAGAGGCGTTTGCTGTGGCTTTTGAAATCTTTGCCTTGCTTAAAGCCTACCTGAAGCCCTCTTCCTCCTGTTCGACAGCCAGCCACAACAAAATGCTGGCTAGCCCTGCCTAGGGACGGAGACAGCAGGCACACAGATACAGCAAGCAATCCAACGGCTGTGGTAGGCATTTAATCTTTCAGCTATGAAAGGAGATTTGTTGATGCTGAAGCAACAAGGAGAGCAGAGAAATGTTCCACCAAGACCCAGTTCCTCCCCACACCTTTCTTACCAGCTGCCCAGTGAAGGCAGGGTATCTCAGCAGGCCTGCTGGGCTCTTTCCTTGGCCTCAGGGAGGGGCAGGAAAAGCAAGCTTAGACAGTTGTCTCAACCTGGCAGCCTGTCAACACTGCACAGCCCTTCCATTTTGCTCACGAGGGCATTTGGAGGATCTCCCTGGTAAGTGCGCAGGAATCAGCCACTTGAAGGCCAAGCCAAGTGTCTGCAGCACCAGCCAAGGAAGAAAGAGCTTCCAGCTCTTGGAAGGGAGGTGGTGGGGGGGAGCCATCTGAATGAAGGAGCCATCTGAAGCATAGGGACATTGACACCTCTGGCCAGGAAAGGGGTGTGGTGAGCTCCCAAGGCTGGGTCCCCCCCGCTGCTCCCAGCTCTCCCCCAGCCATGCCTCCCCTCGCTCAGCAGGCATTCCAGCACCAAAAAGGAAAAGCTTACCTCCCCATACAGCTGTTTTTCCTCAGCTCTGATGAGTCAGGCATGACTGTCCACTTACCAAAAGGACGGGGGCATAAGATCTCACTCTTCTTCGTCCCCTCTTTCCTGAAGGGTTTTTGGTGCAAAGGCTAGAGCCACTTAGAAGTGGCAGACCTGCCAGGGGAGTCCTCCTGCTGCCTGAGCAGCCAGCCTGCTAAAGCCTACTTAGTCCTTTTTGTCTCCCACTCCACTCTAGCTTATTGCCTTCAGGTTTGAGATTCTTGGCAGGTGCAGCCTGGCAACGCGAGCTGCAAAATCATGTTTGCAGACCAGCCTATTAGCCCTTTGCATCCTTCCTCTCCTTTGGCACCTATTGAGGCCCTCACAAGCTGCCCAAGAGGTGGCGGTGTGGCTTATTGCCATATATCCATTCCCTCTGATGGCTTACAAGCCCATTTTATGTCCCACACACGGTTTAAATTCTGGTTTACATGAAGAGATGCGTCTGGCACACGAAGCCTGCCAGCCTCAGGTTTCTCTTTGGTGTCTGAACAACCTTGGTTAATCAAATGGACATCCACCTGTTTGGTGTTCCTCTCATCCCACCGAATTTCTAGGAGACTTCCTACTAGTCCCACAACCCGTTTCACTGGTTTATTCTGTTTGAACACGAAGCTAAGGGCAAGATCTGATGGCAAACAGCTGTGAGGATTACAGCTGCTTCTGAACATCAGGAACGTGAGGTCCCAGAGCTCTTTAGCTACCAAAGGGATAAAAACCCCCAACATAGCCAGAGTATTTTAAACTAACACCAATCCTTGAGACATAAGAGGAAAGACAGAAAGAAAAGAAAAAGCAGCACATTAGCAAGCGCAGCTTGCTGACCACCTGCGACTTTGGTTTTCTCCATTGCCAGCGCTGCTGTTGCTGCCAGTAAGGATCCATGAGACCATGGCCAAATTCAGGCTGCAGCTGTAGGCACACACGCAGCTTTCATAAAGCATTCAGAGACATGGCTTTGCAGTTAGTTTTGTACCTTCAACTTTCCAGGTCCATTTAATACCAGTGCCTAAAATAACCTCACAGAGAGCCGGATTTTGCAGGAGAAGATTTAGGGCAATGACAGCAATTCAGGTCCTGAGGAAGCTTGGGTTTGGTGTGCTTTTCATGGGATCTACCCCATTTTTCCAACTGCTCAGACGTCACACAGGCCAGCGATCAATTACCTTTAAATAGCTCACTGAATAGTACTTGGCAAGTAAGGAACAAATAACATCACTGAAAAAGTGAGAGTACTTGCCAACAGTGTCATTTTCTTTCCTGGCTATACCCTGTCTGATGAGTGTCTGTACCTGTTACAAATTAGCCACACCTTAGCTTGTTCCCTGTGGTACTAATACCTAGAGAGCGTAGTACAGCTCCATGGGACCACAGAGCAATTTGCCACAATTTTCTCCAGCCTTCAGCACCTGCATGAAGTCCCTGCAACATCCAGGCAGATGGAAAACAGTGCCACAAGCAGTGGGTTTCTTTTCAGTCCAATGTCCTCTGTGAAAGTAAAACAGCTATATTAC
>VZTV01043038.1:0-14344 GCA_013400875.1 Anhinga rufa | reverse complement strand
AGGAGTTGGTTGGATGGTTGCATGAAGAACTGGTTGGACAGTCACATCCATAGGATGGTGGTGAACAGCTCAATGTCCAGATAGAGATCAGTGACAAGTGGTGTCCCCTCAGGGATCCATACTGGGACCAACACTGTTTAATATCTTCATTAATAACACAGACAGTGGGATTGAGTGCACCCTCAGCAAGTTTGCAGGTGACACCAAGCTGAGTGGTGTGGTTGACACGCCTGAGGGACAGGATGCCATCCAGAGGGGCCTGGACAAGCTCGAGAAGTGGGCTCATGAGATACAACCAGGCCAAGTGCAAGGTCCTGCACATGGGACAGGGCAATCCCTGGTATCAATGGGGGTTCAAGGGATTGAGAGCAGTCCTGAAGAGGTTGTCTTGGGGGTTCTGGTGGATGAAAAACTGGACACAAGCCAACAATGTGTGCTCACAGCCCAGAAAGCCAACTGTATCCTGGGCTGCATCAAAAGCAGCGTGGCCAGCAGGTCGAGGNGTGGCCAGCAGGTCGAGGGAGGGGATTCTGCCCCTCTGCTCTGCCCTGGTGAGACCCGACCTGGAGTGCTGCATCCAGCTCTGGAGCCCCCAGCACAGAAAGGACATGGAACTGTTGGAGCTGGTACAGAAGAGAGCCGCAAAAATGATCTGAGGGCTACAGCATCTCTCCCATAAGGACAGGCTGAGAGAGTTGGGGTTGTTCAGCCTAGAGAAGAGAAGGCTCCGGGGATCCTTATTACAGCCTTTCAGTACTTAAAGGGGGCCTATAAGAAAAATGGGGACAAACTTTTAAGCAGGGTGTGAAGCAATAGGATGAGGGTTAATAGTTTTAAACTAAAGGAGGGTAGATTTAGACTAGATAGAAGGAAGACATTTTTTTACGAGGGTGGTGAGACACTGGAACGGGTTGCCCAGAGAGGTGGTAGATGGTTCATACCTGGAAACATTCAAGGTCAGGCTGGACGGGGCTCTGAGCAACCTGGTCTAGTTGGGGATGTTCCTGCTCACTACAGGGGGGTTGGACTAGATGACCTCTAAAGGTCCCTGCCAACCCAAACAATTCTATGATTCTATGAAAGAGAATAGATAGGTAGGTTAGATAGCTTTGGATGGGAGGGAGGGTGTTTCATGTTCCAGGTATACTTTCGTTTCTCAGACTGATGACCAAGAAGCAGATGACCTGGAGCACACATGGGTTGGGATGCAGGGGCCTGTTTTGGTCCCCGTGCAGTGAGCACGTGGGTGAGGGTTCCAGATCGAGGGGTGGGACACCAACCACTCTTGATTTCTACATTGGGCTTAGATGAGTTACAGTAAGTCAAAATAGTGACGCTAAAGATGAAAAAAAGATCATGCTTAGTAATGCTAAGGATAGTAAGGCCTTTTTGAACGGTATTGAGCATAGTGATTATCAACATCACAAGATGGACGTGATGTAACAACACAGAAAATGCTTAAACTTTCTAACACACAGATTACATGAAGACAGAAGGCACCATTCTAATCATGTAGTGATAGTCCTTAATTGTACACTGTACCAGAAAAGCAAGATAATACATTGCTACCACAGTAAGATGAGGTACCACTTGTTCATTTCTCACTGTGAATAAACAGGCTTTGGATAAAGTCATCTCAGCTCCATTAGTAGCTTTTAATAAGGTCTATACCTTATTATACCAAAGACATTCCAAAAAAACTAAAAGATAGTTAATGTTGTGTCAACGTTCAAAGAAGGACAACACAAGTAACTTACAGGCCATTTATAGTCTGATATCAATCCAGACAAGGAAAGGAAATATTTTCAGGGGATTCAATTGATACAGAACCAACAAAGAGTTATTAAATTCATGCCAGACATCATGGATTTATGGAAAATAAATCTAGTGAAACAGAGTAGGTTTCATCCTCTGGTAAGCATAACATCTATTGGATTAAATAAGGGCTTACAAATAAAGCACATCAATATTTGTGAGGTGTTTCACTTTGTACTATCCAAAATTCTGATTAAAAAAGTTGATACTAAAGATAACTAGTAAGCACCTATTCAAAAGACTGGCTGATCTGAGTCATCACTAGTGTAGAACCGGGCTCTACTAAGTAACACCTATATCAAGCCAGCTTCTGCAAGAGCATGTATTAGCCCAGTAGTGTTCAACACCAAGCTGAAGTGTTTCTACATACAACATTACCGACATCAAAATCAGCTTAAAAATTTGTGGCCCACCTTTAAATGATATGTTAAAGTCAGAGAGAACACAACAAAAAATTCATAGTAAGCAACTAAAAGTTCAAGTTGCTTGACTCACAGAGAAGCTCTGAGAACAGACTTTACTGCAGTTTCCAAGTGTCTCCGTTGGAAGAAAACACCAATCTTACTTCAGTGGATGAAGGTATAAAAAAACCCCTCAGCGATGGACAGAAGTTCCAGAAAGGATGATTAATCAATGGACTAAGTTAGCAAAGCCAGTCACGTTAGATTCTTCATCTCTTAATACCAACAGGTTAAGAGTCAGAAACCTTTCCAGAACGTATACAACGACAAAGTAAAAATTTGTGTTAGTCACATACAATTTATTGTCTTAATATATGGTAAATGCAAGAAGTACAATGGCCTGTGATATGTATAGAGGAGGATCAGACAACTTTTTCAGCACACTCTTCTGATCTTTCTTTGATTGTATGAATGATACAAAAAAAAAAAAGCACTTGAAGTTAAAAGGTAAGATCCTTTAGGCAACAGCTGTATTTTTAATCCTTACAAAAGAAAGTTAATGTTAACATTGCCTTAACAGTGAAAAGGTTTTATTTATACAAATAAACAAGAAAAAGGCACACATTCTTCTCTTTCATTTACTGTATTGTCTTGAATACTTACGGGCTGCTTGACTAGCCGTTGCTGACAGGAGGAAAATGAAGTAGAACATGTCCAGTACAGTACAACATGAAACTGATAACATTATCGTACTTGAATTTCAAGTTTGCTTTGGTAGCGCATGAGTGGTATGAAGACCGGGGGGAGGGGGGGAAGTCAGCAACAAAAATCCCCGAGACACTTAGGGAAAAAAACCAGCTAAAATGAGCAATTGATCTCAGGGAAGGTATCAGAGTCAAATTCAATCATATGCTAAGCAAAAGCAAGCACGTCTCAGGCAAAGCGGATTACCTTTGCAAATGAGCAAGCACTGAAAGGAGAGTTTTTTGAGTTCCTTTACATACTTACAGTCTGGAAATACAACTTGGAAAGGAGCACTATTGATAAGAAAAAAACCACAGCAGGGAAAGACCTCAAAAACAGATGGGAAGACAGGTGGCAGTATAAACTGGCAGGAAGGCCAGTAGTAGATAGAAAAAGGCCAGAAATAAAATATTGCATGGCTTGAGAAATTTAGCTGTAGGAACAATTTGTACAACTAGATTAAGGAAGGAGGACAGAGCAGAGTTGCTAGAACACTTCACTACTTTCCCTTCTATCAATACCACACAGGGTTTGTCAGTTTGCACAATGCCTGTTGGATCCCATACAGGATAAACAGCTTGCCAGACAAGTGTCTGAAAAAACCCACATCTTGCTGTGCTTCTGTTTGTTCAATGCTACTGCCTGCATCAGGAGCTGGAAATGTTACTTTCAGAAATTACAGCAAAATTTCATCTTTTAGGATAAGAGTAATATCCTTGTTGCTAACTGATAGAATTAATAACACCAAACTACCGCCAGAAAAATACAGAAAAGCAGTGTCAGTGAAGCTGCACTTACACGTGGAACCTTTGCCCTGCATCAAGTAAAATGCCAAATCTCTTCCAGCTTGCTTGACACAGATATAATCTACTACTAGCTCTGATACAGCTAGTAATGAAGAAAGTCTATGAGGAACGAATACAGGAGGAATGAGAAAATTCTTTATGGAAACCAAAGGCGCTCAGATGAACTTGATACCACCTGGTATCCCAACACTGGAGGAAAAAGTTGCCTGTCCAGGAACCTTGAAAATTAGTTTTGAATAACTTAGGTGACCTGTGAGTAGGTCACTTCAATCCTTCATGTAGTAACAGCATGACCTTAACTGAGCAAGCAATATGTAGCCATTTCTTCATGGTCCACATTTACCACTGTATGTGACAGTTTACTGCACGTAAGGAGCTAGACTAATTACTATAATCATTTAACCCATTTCACTGATGAGCAGAGTTATTGCCCTTGTATAAATACCATCTTTATATATACACACGAGCCTTTTTAGCAGATGGAATATACCTTTCACTTCCTGAATTCAATGACAACCTGCTTTTTTTTTCTTATATACAAACACTTTGCAGTCTTGAAGGTTCACAGAAAAAAACATAGAATTTGTTTTTTATATAAACATACACAAAGATTTCTGTATGAACTTGGTCAACAGTCTGCATAAAGTGTCAAATAATAACAGTACTTTGGCCGGGACTAGCAGCAGGACAATGTGATGTTAGAAGAGAACCAACCTCTCATGTAACAGTTCTAATTTTTGGTTGCACTCCTACAAATAACATCTCAACTAGGTATAGGATGGCCCAAGGATTATAACCCAAACTACTGAAAAGGCAGCAGTCCTTGTCCTGTATCATTGTCTCATAAAAAAAAAGCTCCAACCTAGAAAACGGTTCACCGGCTCTCTCAGTTTGTTTTGCGTCCAGTTGCTGTTTGCTCACTGACCGTCACTGCAGTTCACATAAATTGAGCTCTACACAAGCCACCTTGTCCAATCTGTCAATATTTCTCCATCAGATGAGCACACAGGGGAACTTTCTTTCAGCATATCTGCACTACTGAATTTCTCTGGTCCAAAACATCAAGTAGTGGTTCTGCACTTTGGTATAAATCATAAGAAACAATACACATGCAAAACTGAAACCTCTCATGAGGAAACGTTAAAGATAAAGAGGGTACTGTATGAATGCTTTATAAAAAGTATATTATTGAATTCATGGTACTGCCAAAACTCTGGATAATTTCACTCTTTGACTGTGCTCTCAAGTTTCAGCAACGTACAAAGGATTCATTTTCACCTTTTAATCTTACGGATTAAATATGTTTGAGAAAAAATTTGGACCAGAAGAGAGACCTCCCAGTTTATAATTCACATATTAAAGAGGACCTCCTGCTATGAGCAACTATTTCCTAAATGTTGATTTAACAAAAATCATCACTTTAAACGCACAGATTATGATGTTTGCACCAAAATAAATGGTTCCCAGTGCAAAAGCTGCCATACTTGATGAAATATGAGGGCAGGTGTTTTTATAGGAAAACAAAATATTATGGAATTCTTAAAACAATGAGAAAATTACAGACACCACAAATGAAAACCAAGAAGTCTGCAAAGTCTGTTTCTGTGGAAAAGTCTTAATGTTATCACTAAATATTTTGCCTCTTAATTCTGTAAAGACTGATTAATCCAGAAACATCTGAAGAAAATACAGTTCATAGTTTCTGGGAGGAGAAAAAAAAGTCTGATTTTTTTTTTCTTTATTTGTACAATTAGCCTCAACTGGAAAGCACTATGAAAAAAAGAAGCCATGTTTTCTCCTTATCTGCAAATAATAAGAACAACCTTCCTACATATATTGGTAATACAGTCTTCTGGCATGCTGTTCAGCAAAGAGTTAACTGATTTAATTGTTACATATGTCAAGGGATTTGAGGGCAATGAGTTCCTCACAAAACGTGCTTAACATTTGGCAGAACTGGACTTTACTAATGTCTTTGAGTTTATTTATTTATTGAATCTTTCCATCTTGATCCAGTAGGTAGTAGAAATTGTCCCATTTTAGGGAACACAATCAATTTGATTTATGGTCTAAAGGCCAAAACCTGGCTACCTTTTATGTAAGAGAAGAGCAGGTGAAAGGCATGGTGCTAGAATTATCTTTCCTTAAAGAAATAAACTAAATGAAAGCCAGTGAAGTCCAGGGAAATGAAAGCAGAGGAAGAAGCAACAAGTAAGTGGCAAAACAGTTCTTGTAATGAAAAAAAATACCAGCACTAGTAGACCCTGTTAATAATACACAGAATACGACTGGCTGTCCTTTTATATTTAATTTTACTGCAGTCAAAATGTTCAGTACACTCTCCATGACTATTTCTCACAAAAACATAGGAAAAAGGAATTAGATGCTTTGCTGTTCACAGGCCACTTCTGACATAACACGCTTAACAAGATACATGAGTAAAAGACAAATTCAGGCAAAAATCAATTTATTCCAACAAGCTCCCCAAGTGGCAAAAATGTCTGACCTTGTTCTTGGGTTGAGTCTCTTAATTAATATTACCTCTAGGGAGACAATAATGCTTTCAAGTCCTGCAACATTAATTTTTTTTTTATTAGAACAGATTATCTTTTTGAACTGTATAACATCTGCCCATTGATGCAGCCATCCATGAAATTATTCATTCACTAAATGAGTACACTCCTCAAACAAGACAGCACACAATATTGAAGAAGTCTTGCTCCTATTATAACACCTGTTAAAACCTGGCCCTCCTTGAAAATTAGTAAACCTCTCTGGAACAGAGAAGTCTCAGAGCCACCACAGTTAGCATCTGCCACCTCACATGAAGCACTCCAAGCACCACGCTTCCCAATGCAATAATTGCTAAGAAGATGATGCGAAGTCATGTCTATGCCTGCGCTTAACCAATTAAATAGTATTAAAAGAGAGGGGGTCATTCGGAGGTTAAATTCTAACATAAATTCTTTTATCAATCAAAATTTGGGGGCAAGAGAGAGTAGATGTAGTTAGTACAAATGCTAAACCCATATTGTAATTGTCCTAAATGAAAGCAGTTCTCTCCTACTCAAGCCCCATTTAAGGAAAGCTGGCACACTGCCAGCTGCGCTAATTAAAACACTTGCAAATACTGTCCCTATGTACCTTCATCACAGACCTTTCCAAATGAGAAGTCTCATGCCTGATTTATATCAATATAATCAGACAAAGTATCAAGATATAAAGAAAAGTGCCTCAAGCGAGTGTTTGAAGTCATGTATCTGCTACAGTGCAAGTCAGTAATCCAAGACACTGGAAAATGAGAACATGAGACCTGGGAGATTTTGAGCTGCCGTTCTCTGGTGGTGCTAAATTTCAGAAAGAATCTTACCTTACTTTAGAAATGCTGCATTTTACAGTTTATAAGAATTCCTATCTTTTAAACTGAAAGTGCGCTACAAGGTTTTCAGACATGGCTGGGAACAATCCATGTTGACGACACTTCAGACACAGGTCTATGTTTGTAGGGAGAATGTGGGGCTGAAGAGCACCCTGCCCCATCTCACCTCCAGCCCACCACCCACCCCTCAGGCTCCATGCCACCGGCTGTGCTGCATCTGTTATTGGAGCAGCTCAATAGTAAGAATGAGCACCCACAATTGGAGGAAATGAGGCAGAAACTAATTTTTGCCACCAAAAAGTGTCTGTGGAACTGTACCCAGGAGTGGTATCCTCAGCATCTAAACTGCTGCTGGGCATGGGACTTTTCTCCTAATGGTCCAGAGAGTTAGAAGTATTTTAACACTGCTAAAAGTTTATTACCAAGAAGCAAACAGGATTCTCTTTAAAGTGCTGCATGATTTATATTAAGAATGAAGGTTAAAAAGGATTATATATTCTAAGACCAAGAAAAAGAAAGAACAGATTCCTCTAATTGAAGACATACTCATTTCCAATCCAATTCAACTTTTTCAGTTGCTCACAGGTTTAGCAAACATTTTTTTGACTCGTTCTTATTGCCCATAGGAAAAATGTTGCTAAATCCAGCTAACATGCATGTATGTATTACTGAGTCAAAGGTGAATGAACCACACAAATGTTTTCCAAGTACACAAGATGAGAAATCTTGTGATTAGGGAAGATTTCAGACAACTATTATGAACTTGGCATATTTAGACTTCCTCTGGATTTAAAAATTTACTCTATATCCAAGGAATTCAGTTCAGATAAGTTAAAATTCACGAAGCTTTCAATTCCACAGTCCCCTGAAACCTTCAGCAGAGTATCTTTCTCATGTTTCTAATTCTTTAAGAATATCCATCTTCATGATGAATGCCTGTATAGTCAGCTGCTTCAATAGTTAATGCCTCATGGGGGAAAAGCATTTTTCAAATGCAAATTTAATTCACAATTTATTTTTTTTCAAATGTAAAATCTAAATTAGCACAAAAAGTTCATAACTTTAATTATTGTGCTGTTATTTTACAACGTGACTTGGTATGCTGTCATGGTTTAGCCCCCGTCAGCAACCAAGCACCACGCAGCCGCTCACTCACTCCCCCCTGGTGGGATGGAGGAGAGAATTGGAAGAGTAAAAGTGAGGAAACTCATGGGTTGAGATAAAGACAGTTCAATAGGGAAAGCAAAAGCCGCGTATGCAAGCAGAGCAAAACAAGGAATTCATTCACTGCTCCCCATGGGCAGGCAGGTGTTCAGCCATCTCCAGGAAAGCAGGGCTCCATCACACGTAACGGTTACTTGGGAAGACAAACGCCATCACTCTGAACGTCCTCCCCTTCTTCCTCCTTCTTCCCCCAGCTTTATATATCAAGTATGACACCATATGGTATGGAATATCCCTTTGGTCAGTTGGGGTCAGCTGTCCCGGCTGTGTCCCCTCCCAGCTTCCTGTGCTCCCAGCACAGCATGGGGAGCTGAAAAAGTCCTTGACTAGTGTAAGCACTGCTTAGCAACAACTAAAACATCTCCACATTATCACCACTGCTTCAGCACAAATCCAAAACACAGCCCCATACTAGCTACTGCGAAGAAAATTAACTCTATCCCAGCTGAAACCAGGACATATGCATATACCAGGACCCTGCTGAATCATACAGTAGCTTTGGCAGTTCTGGGATTTCAGTCAAAAAAAAAAGAAGTTAGATAAGAGGCAGGCATGTCCAAGCTAGGAGCTCTTCAGTTGTTGCTGAATTCCAGTTTTGAGACCAAAAGACCAAATCTGAGATAAAGATATTCAGAAAGCAGGGATATGGACATTAGTTTGTTCTGCATAGTTTTCATTTCTCCTATATGCATTTTACTTCTGGAAGCTTATTGATTTTGAAACTGTACAAAAATATAGGACCTATTTCATATTAGGTCAATTGAAACAGAACTACCTACATAAGTGAAAACATCCAAAGTGACTTTTGTCCTTGCTTATCTGTCCACGATCACAGAATCAAAGTTCTCTGAGGGGGCAACGAAAGCAGAAAAATGAGGCTCACAGTAGCTTAAACAAGGATTTTCTACTCAATTTCATTTTCATTTTCAAGTTCTTATGCACTAGAACATCGTGCAATGCAGAAAAATAAACACTTTAGGCTGATTAAAGAATAAAATCATACCTCAAAAAAAAAATCTAACCTAAAATTGACAAGCAGGATAGAAGACAAATGAAAAGGAAGCTGTAAATCTTTACAGCCACAGGAATGTCTCAGCAAGTAGAAACTAAAATAAGTCACCTGGAAACCTATATGTATGTGTTTACTGTATTTATTAGCACTTGGATGGCAGCAGTATGTTAAGATATTTGCCTTTTCTCAGCATGTGTAGCATCTAAAAAACACTTGATAGCAGATACAAATTGTATGTACCATCTGAACAACAGTCAGAAAACAGAAGGGTGGGAACCAAGAATGACTGTTTGAAATGTATGGCCAACTGGCAGCTTTTAAATAACTTTGCTACCACTTTTAGCCATAAAAACAATCAAAAGCCACATCAAAACTATAGCAGTAATGTGCTGAAACATATGGTAGGACCCCAATCACCCAAGCATCCAGGCCTGGCATGTCACTCTCCCTGGACCTGGGGTTGGCATCTGGTCCAGCCTACCACGACCTCAGGCCTAGGAGGGATTCCTATAGTTATAAAAGAGCAAATGAACAACATTCATATTAAAATGCACATACACATCTCATACCAAAACCATGCCCAGCTACAATACCACTAGCCTTCAGCTCAATGGGAGTTCAAATATGTTCAGATTTTGACAGCGCAGCATCTTCATGTACGTTTCCTGAAGCTTCCCTTAAATTGCACATAATTGCTGCTCATATAGCTATTATTGCAGCATTCTTTCTGATATTAGTTTTATACTCCATATTTGAGAAGGAAAAAAATAAACTTTTGGGTGGTAAATATGAATCACAGTTGCGCTGAGACAAAGTCTTCCTCTTGGACAGAGATGGAAGGGAAGAAGAGCAGCAGACTGGAGCTCTCCCATCCTATACAGCAAACAGAAGCACATTTGCTAACTCAGGAGCAGGTTCCACAAGTGCTACATACAAGCAAACTCATCTGGGAGGGTGAGGTCACTTCTACAGGGGCATGCACCTAAAAAGCTGAAAATACCTAGACTGATGGTGCACAAGGTGACCTTGAGCAAACCTTCAAATGCCTGCTGAGTATAGGAGATATTTTTAGCTTTCTTTACAAACTGAAGTAGAGTAGTTCCCAAAGCTTGAAAATGGATTATTTAATTTCATTTTATTTTTCCTGGCATTTTACTGCAAACACTCTTAAGACTGTTTGCAAGTTAAGAAAAACAAGCGAAGGGAAAATGCACAGGTTAGAGTTCGCTCTTTTTGAAATTTAGCCCAGAATTGCTAAGTGTTAATCTCTGGAGGAAAAGCAAACTAATTCTGTAAGAGTAGCTCTGATTTTAGGCCATACGACCTATTTCTCACATCTCCCACAGTTTTCATATAGTTCTTGACAATCTACCATTTGCACAAAATCCCAGGAAGATTTTATTCATTAAATATAATGACTGTAGCAAACTCTCTTCTCTCTTAATAAGCTTTCAAGAGCACATGCCAATATGCTCAAACAGCATTCCTGAGTACTAGCTACTGACTTAATGTGGTTACAGCAGCTGAAAATTTGCTTTCCTCAAACATGAGCAAAACCAATATATTAATATCTGCTTAGAAAAGAAAATAGCAACTGAAAATGGGGCTTTTCATATTAACAACTAGTCAATGTTTCTTAAACCTCAGTAAAATTGTTCAAGTGTATAATAATGTCATCAGTGACATTTTGAGAACATATGCGTTTTGAAATACAGGCTACACATCACATCTCGTTTTGTATACACGGTTAGCAAGTCACAATTCTGTGCAATACTCTCCATTTAGCATTTACACAATAAATGGAACATGCTTTGTTTCTAATTGACCATCATTATTATTTGCTTATATTTGCTGGCAGGGAAAAATAGAAGAAAGGTTTTGTTCTTTCTTCACTATCCTGTTTAACCTTCTGCAAAGCATACTAAAGCTTGTTATGGTTATTGCAACATTAGAAGAGATGTTAGAGTGGATGCTCCAGGAAACTACACTAATAATTCAGCTATACACAGAGGGACAAATGCAAGGAACTTCAGTCACTGCAGGGGGAAGCATTTTCTGCAGGACACCCCTAACTCCACAGTTCAGGCTCTCTATTAAAGTGTCCCTTTCAGCTTCTCCTGCAATGGAGCCTACTGTGGTCCTCACTCCTACCTACCCTCAGCCTATGAAAATACAGTACTTAAGCCAAAGGCCCTTCTGATTTTTTTTCCCCTTTAAAAACACATTCCTCTACTTTGAAGGCTGTTTTGGTTGCCAGCTCCCCAGTGGGGACAAGACCTTCAGTGCCTCTTGGCTGAGCAGTGGACGTAATGCGCTCTGTACCCTTTCGGTTGCAATGCTGATGAAGGAACTGGCCAAGCCCACCATGGTTAAACATATTTGAACTTCCTCTCTCTGTGGGACAAAACAAATGAGTGGCATCCATCCCCACCCCACTATCTCTGAAAGGACTCAGATTCCCAGGCAGCTAAAGCCTCTGCTTTTTCCTCTACCTACCTCCACACCCTGCCAATAAAAAAAAAAAAGAGCCAAAACAAACCAAAAAAACTAACTCCAAAGACAATGAAACAGTATGCAAAATGAGGGTTGATCTGCAAGTTGATCCTTACGCATAGACCTCTAACCTGCACCAAGTCTTTCCAGGTCAGCGGAGCGCTTGGATAAGGAGTTACATCCATATAAAATAATGGCAGGATCAGTGTAAGATGCATGAGCATGAATGTCTTACGAAGCTGTGTAAGATGTTTACTGCCAAACTCCCCCAAACCAAAGCAGAATAGGTGAAGGGACAGAGACAATCTCTCAGTTGTCCTGGCTCTTAAACAACATGGCACAACAAGTGGTAAAAGGGTTACACAGTCTGATCCTGCACCGTGGTAGGAATTGACATTTGTATGGCAAGGAGTTCGGGCTTCTACCTTTCTGACCAGGGTTTCCTGAAAACAAGCATGTACGCCAGCACCATATCACACTTCTGCAATAAGCCTCCTACATCTGGCACAAATTTACAGAGGTGCTGACCTATGAAGATGAAACAAACATCCTCCAAGCCCCACAGACTAATCCTTACCCTTTCTGTTCCAAATCCAAAGCACATTTGTTGACTCTGCTTTCTCAAACAAAAAAGTGTGCAACCACATTTATACTTAATGTAAGAACTGGATAAATAAAAGAACTTCAAATTTGTCAAAATGACATGCCACTATACAGTTTTCCAGCAAGATACCTATGTATACAGTCAAATTGCTGCTCCATGTGGAGATGAGTAAAGTGCAAGTCTTACTAAAACAAAGGCAGGCTATTAATATTAAACTGCTTCTTTTCAGATTAAGAAGTGAGAAAGGTTCTATTTTAAGAGAGTTATTTTAAAAACCCAAAAGCATAGAAGACCTCAAGTATATTTTTTTATTATTACTTTCTATTACACCCAAGGCCCTATCATTCAAATTAAAGATAAATATTGTCATTCCAGTTCACTGCTATTATACCAGCTATTTTTCCCCCCTACAATCACTATCCTTTTTTTCCACCCTTTATGGTCACAGTGCAAAAATACAACTGACGTAGAAGGTCGGCGCCTTGCACAAAGCCAGCACTGAATCGGACTCGTGGGCCTGATCTCCTGCACTGTGGTGCCTTTCTGAAAGGGAGCGTGCAGCTCAGCCTGCAATGTTGTGCTTGGATGCTGTACAGGTCTCCAAAGAAAAAAAAAAAAACAAACCACCTTGTTTTCATTCCAGCCATGTTTACATAAAGGCTCTAAAGATCCCCACCGGCAGGTTATGTCTAACCCCCGGCCTCCTTCCCGCCCCCCGTGCCCCTCTCCAGCCAGCCCATGGGGTAACAACCTGCCATTCTCCACAGTGGCAACAGTTAAACATCTGGCCATAAATTGCCAGTGCTGCATGCTTTGAGCCGTTCCTGTTTATCCTAGCTGGAGAAGGCAGGCAGAAATGGCTAACTGCATCTAAACCCAACTCTACTGTCATAGCAGTTTTTCTTACAGCATCATCACTTGGCATCTAGGCAAAACCTGTTTTCAGCTGAAGTAATGCTTGTAGTGAATTAGCCAGTATTCATCTGACTGACTCTAATATGGGTCATTGAACTTCACCCAGCTTTTCCTCATGAAACAGAGGGATGTAGAAGACCTGGCTGTCTACAATTACTTATATACTTGTACATGACTCGCAGCCCTGCAGACAGAGCGAAGTAGTATGGTTCCTATGAGCTCGGCAGGGCAGGGACCATAGTTTCACTTTATATCATAAAGTACCCCAAACAGTGCAGCAAGCTGGTCCTTGGGCAGCAGATCGAGGTAGTGTGTCAGCAAAAATGATAAACAGTAAGAGAAAGCAAAGCAATCCCTGTTCTCACATGCCCTGCCGCAATTCTGCTTGCTCAGCCAGGATAGCTAGAAGTGCAGATTTAATCAGCAGAAAAAGACTTAGCCAGCTGATGAGGTCTGCTGTGGCTTCTGCTCATCACGCGGCACACACCGCATAGAGCAAGTAAGCTGTTTCAACTAACACTTACAAAGATGTACTTTAAATTTGTGAGCAAGCATGACAGCACACTGAATAATAAGCTACATACTTCTGATGTTTTAAGCCTGCTGCTGTGCCACACTGAATCCCAGGGGAATTTCACCACACGTCTTAAGGCTACTGTATCTGTCCTTTGTCCCCTCAGGTGACAACTGCACTGCACCTTCTGATCTGGGCGAGACACAGGCAAATGCCACATTTCATGTGCCTTGACTTTTGTAGCTTGGTTTTGTCTATTTTATGCATTACTGAAGTGGCAGAAATCATTAGGAGAGTACACTTGAAAGAAGTTTAAACTCATCAAGATAAACACCTGACTTTCTATCCCAAACTTCAGAAAACAAAAGCACTTCCCTCATGTCCTAGCACAGCATACACTGGGGTTTGGGGTTCTTTGTTTGTTCATTTTTTTCCCC
>VZTV01043036.1:0-15322 GCA_013400875.1 Anhinga rufa | reverse complement strand
TTCTAGTTTTCTAGTAATCAGATAACAGAGAACCCCACCAGCAGGGTCTGGAATGTTCTCTCATGGAAATTCAGGCAAATCTGGACAAATTCAGCAACCCTTTGAAATATAAATTTGCCATAGTACACTAGCAGCTTGAATCTACCTGTGTTTGTGTTGTGTTAATGATGATTTTTATTTTTACATATTACTACCGTATTTGACTGAGAAATAGATGCAGAATGAAGCAGAAATCTGTCAGAAATGGTGGCTCTGAGAAACTACTGAATAGCACAAGCCAATAAAATATTTTTTAAAAAAATATTTGGAAACACAGAAGTGTTTCTGAGAAACTTCATGGTATATGCCAGCCCTAGACTTTGATTAGAGGGATAAAAACACGAACGGCACATGACTGGCCATTTTGCACTGATTTTGCGGTTACTGTTAAAAGATATAAATCTACATTTTAATAACCTTTATCTAGTGTTTATAACAGTTTAATCCAAAATATTTTGGAAAGTTATCTACACAGTCTTGGGGTATCTCCAGCTATGCTTGCTTTCTGTAGGCTGTGATCCTACAGGTTGTTTCACCCAGTCCTGAAATAAGAAAATACTACATGAATGACACAGGCATTGGTTAGCTAAATGTAAGCTGAACTCTCAAAACTAGACTGTATCTTCTACTGCATCATATAAAGATTCTTGGACATGGTTATTTGATCATGGAGATTTCTGAAATACCGTAAAAAACATTTTCCCATTTAATTTGGAATTGGTATTCTTAACTTTTGTACCCTGTTAACATCTAAAAAAATAGATCTGAAAATAGTTTTGTGATACAGTAGTTAGAATGAAAGCCTCCAAGGACATGTTATTTTAATTGTTTGCTTAACTTAGGTGTGAAATTTGACTTGCCTTTTTATCGCAGTTGAGCCCACACTTCCTCTTCCAAATGTGTCAGTGCAGTTCCCTACTGCTTAGGTAAGAGGGAAGAGTGTACCTGATAATTTACTTCATTGGAGTCCTAGTATTTTATTTCTTGCATGAAGGAAAGTGGCACCAGTATTTAGGTGCGCTGCATTAGAAGCAGAATAGGGTTTAAAAGTAAGACCTTACTTCACTGTGGTCTCTTTATGGACTATAATCCAGTAGAACTCAATAATATTTTGCGGTGAAAAAATACCATCAAAAGTAATGTTTGATCTTTTTTTATAGTATTGCACAGTTTTGATTGTCTTTTTTAAGACATCACAGAGGACCTAAAGGACCATGACAGATAAATGCAGTCTTTAAAGCTACTCATGCATTCTTAATGGACAGCCTGTTAATTTGAGGTCTAGGTCATGAATCTGAATGCCATTCACTAAACACCTCTTTGTCAACAAAAGCTAGTTTTCCCTTAGGGTAAATTGTAACTCATTAATTGTAATTAAATTAAACATATGCGACAACTAGAAAACCCAGGGTGCATTCTGTGAGGAACATGAGTCTAGCAGTCCATGGCTAAGTTCTGGGATGTTCAGGGGTTTTGCAAGTGAGAAAAAAACATAAGTCTATAGTTTTAATAACAGGTTGAATAAAGAGAGCAAGTAGTAAATATTTTGCCCATTTAATATTTTTTTATTATTTTTCCAATGGATGCTAAATATAACAAAATTTTTAACATTAAAAGTCAGCTGGGTTTTTTTGCAAGTTTAAGCCAGTAGTCATGATATTCAAGATATTTTACATCCTGTATATCAACCGTAAGAAGATACAACCAATTCTAAGCCTGTATTTATGTTTATAGTAGCAATTAAACTATGTTAACAGCAGAGGCCTTTGCATTTGGAAGCTCTGTATAATCCGTTCTCAGGTCCTAAGTTAAATCAGTTTGGTTGTCAAAGATGAGTCCCTAATGGGCAATGGTCCACATCACAAAGCCATCATGTCATTGCCACTATTTGGTATATTTGGCAGTTCCTATTAGGAGAGGCCCGGGACTGAGCTAGTACACTGAAGCATTACATCATTGCAGATTGGAGACAACAAAAAAGGAACGGGATGAAAAAAGTATACTGGTTCGGACATATTTTTCGGTGAAAATGTAGAAGCATTTTTTTATTCAGGACATTTGCAGGCTTTTGCCACTTTTCTGCACATTGAAGATTTCTTTTTTGATCTAAACTGAAATATTTGGCTTTCAAGATTTTTAACATTTTCATTTTTACAAAAACTATTTTTTTTCTTTCCAATTAATTTACTAAAATTGTTATAAATTCATTAAATGCTTCACACATTTTGGGGGTGTAGAATGTTTTTATTGGAATATTTAGTCTGATTTCATGTGGAAAGATATAGTTGGCTGAGTATCAGTGTGCTTGAAGTCTGATGCACATGAAGAGATAGCTATGGTGCATACAGATGCTGAAACTGCATTTGTGATCCAAACAGTAAGTGGTTAACTTGAAGACTGAGGACATTCAGAAACAGTAGATAACTGACCTTGTATTTTTTGTTCAGCTGAGATATGTGCTTATAAAAATTCAGTTAACATGCTCTCTGCAGTTTCCTAGCTGCAACTCTGTTGGGAGTACATGTCTCTATTTAAAACATGCGTGTTGTTTAGCATCGCTATTTGTTTCAAAATCCCCACTGTGAATAGTCAAGTGACAAATATTAAAGTGGGGAACTGTGTATAAACAGGAGTGCTAGGCCCCTTTGAATGTGTTTGGAGAATGTTAAATGGAGTGTAGGGGGAAGATATACCTCATGGAGGAGAAGATATACCTCACCTTTTCCCTAAGTTATTTATTCAGGAGAAACCCAATAATGTGTGTTATTAATGAACACCCCAGTGTTGCAGATGCATAAACTCTATATGAAAACTAGTCCATGGACTCCTGCATCTAAGGCTTCTTTCACATTACTAACTTTACAATCCAAAGATCTCTCTCACCTTCATCATTGACCTAGTCATGAGGAGACAAGTGTCTCATCAGCAACAGACATACCATTTCCAAAGTTCTGACTTAAAGAGGGAGTTTGACTTACAGACTGCCAGCACTGTAAAAAGAGTTTGAATCTCTCCCTGCTGTACAAAATGCAAGCTACTGTGCAAGTGATATGCAAGGGAAATGCAAACTCCCAAAGAAGGCTGCAAAGCAGAGGGAAACAGGAAGATAAGTATCAGGTTTGCTTCCTTCACTGGCATTAGAAACATAATCTTGAGAAAAAGCCATTGCTGGGGAGCTAAGCAAGCCTTGATGCGAATGCTGGCTCTGTCACAACTTACTCCTGAGGTCTTGGAGTTAATAAACCTACCTACCACAGGGAGTTACTTTTTCCTGCTTCAAGTTGCAATGCAGCAATGCTTAGATAATACAAGAATGATGGCCACAAGAGTAGGAATAATTTTAGAGTTGACAAAGCTCTGTCCAGCTTTCATTCAGCTCCTGTAATGGAGCTTGCATTGTCTTCATACCTTCTTGTGTTTTCTGCTTGCTTCCTTTAGAGAGATTTTCATATCAAAAACCTTTCTAAGAACTAGCTGTTTAAGCTCTGGAAATCTCTGTTTTACTAATAGGTAAATGGAAGCTGAATGGGATCATCATGATATGTCAGTCTCAAAAACATCCTGTGAAATTCTTTGCTCTGCTCTGTCTGTGGCAGGCTAGTCTTTCTTTATCATTGATAAGCATCCTGTTGGCTCAAGTCTATCACCTGTTTTACACTTTGTATTTGTGTGACGGAGTGATGATCAGGAGGTGGCATACATGTTTTACTTTCCAAGGTGTTATGGGCTCCTCCCCATAAAATGTGTCCTTGCAGTGGAGTACATCGCTGCTTGCTTTGTTCTTTGCTTTTTTTTTCTCTCTGGTTTACTACATCTGAAGAAAAATTGCTTTCTGAGTCCCAACATTCATACACCTAGTCACCTCCTCTCCTGCTACCAAAACACGAGAGAGAATGGTCCCTCCATTGGACTTCTTGTATTCTCTAACTAAATCCACAGTTTGGAAGCAGTGATTGGGAATTTGTTAAGTGCTAATGCAATAGATAGTGTGAGGCTTTGCCATGATACTTGGCCTTGTCTGGAAGGCAGATAAATATAGAAAATGTTCCTCATGGTTCATCAGATACCACCCCTCTGTAGGCTGGTTGAACTGACTGCATTATAACATATTCTGACCTTGCCTGGATGCAGCCTTGAAGCTGCCCATCCCTTTTCCCAAACCTCAAGGTTTATCTTAACATTTAGCACTGTGGCAATGGCCCTTGACCACAGATCCTTATCTACCCAGGTGGCCATAAGCCACTCAATCACATTGGCCCTTGTTACTGAAAATGACCTTTCATCATTAAAACATGTCATTGAATTGGGATATATTAAAAAGTTAGCTTTTGAGTCCCGTTGGGTCTGGTTTTATTGGTGTTGCGAAGAAAGAAAAAATATCTGACTGTTTTTAGCCTATCTGGTCATCTCAAGACAGCCCTTTCTTTACCTCTGCAAATACTAGACATCCCATAGCATGTATCATGCCATTTGTAATTACACCATGATGACAGTGATCACAGCTTTATCACTGTGGTCACAAGAAAATAATGGAGGTTCAGTAAGTGCCAACAAAATACCCCTTGCTGGCACCCTTGGAGGGCTGCTTGTGACCAGAATCTAAAGTCAGGAAGGACTGCAGTGGACTGATGAAGGAGTGGTCACAACCTCCTCCCATCATCTCAGCCTAGTCAAAACCTCCCTCTCCTCCCAGACTGAGCGTGGGGAGGGGACAGAGCAATGCCACTGCTTCTGATATCATTTAATATTCTGTAAAATCTTCCACAGATGTGAAGAACAGGAAATCATGGTTAGAGCTAGTAAAAGAAAATGGTTCATACTGAGAGAAAGCACTGATGTAAGTAATACATCTTACTCACAGGTTGGTGTTAGCTTGCTTGGGGGTGTCGACTTTCTGGCTGTCTGCCTATATGATTGCCATTGTTAAGACCTGTCAACTGTTTGTGATTTGATGAATTATGTGAGTGCTCTACTTCTCCATAAAATGAAGTTTTATGCAGATACATCAGTGCTGTAGGGGATCATTGCTGGGCTGTTCCTCTGGTGCAAGCATCTCCTGGCAAAACGCTGGAGCAGACATTAGTGAAAACACATTTCAACTGGAAAAAAAAAATGTAGTAGGTGATTTCTATGTCTGTAATAAGTCTGAGAAGCTATTTGTAATCAAAAGTATTAATATTTCCTTTCCTGTGTCAAAAACCGGTGACATTTTTCTATGTGGGATTATGTGTGTATGTGTGTGAGCATGTGTAGGTGTGCATCTCTATTAGACTACTTCTCATGTCAAGAACCTCCATGTTTCTTGGCAATTTCAGACATATCTAATATTCTTTTCTACTTGCTTAGTTTACTATTGAATGATCCCAAATATGAGACAAGAGTCTATGGAAAAGCAAATCGTTTCTGAATGTGCAAAGAGAATATTAGCAGCTATCTCCAGCAATTTTGATAATGGTTTTGCAACAGCTGCTCATACTGTCCTATAATGATGACAAATCACAGAATCACAGAATGACAGGTATTGGAAGGGACCTCGAGACATCCTCTCATCCAACCCCTGTGCTTGAGCAGGCACACCCAGAGCAGGGGGCACAGGACCGTGTCCAGGAGGGGTCTGAATGTCTCCAGGGAAGGAGACTCCACAGCCTCTCTGGGCAGCCTGGGCCGCTGCTCTGGCACCCGCACAGGAAAGTTTTTCTCATGTTCAGGTGCAACTTCCTGTGTTCCAGCTTGTGCCCGTTGCCCCTGGTCCTGTCATCGGGCACCACTGAAAAGAGTTCAGTGCCTTAAAAAAATTCACACTCTAAACAAAAGTGGAACAGAAAATTTTATATTGCAAAAGCCATATACAGGATAAAGTATGTCCTGCTGAAGCAGCCAGCACTTGCTAAGTGCTGATCAGCCTTAACAGTAGGTGCAGCTGGAGGCCCTCCATTAACACACTTCTACATTTCAAATATTTTGCAAAGACTCATTTCTTCAAAGCAAAATTTTTTTAAAAAATGTAATTATTAAGATTAGCTAAACATGTGGTCACTATTACAAATATGAAAACTTTTCCCAGGTGAATCAACTTTGTTAATCTGATGAAATCTCTGCTTCATCTAAGACAGAGCTTATGTGTTGTATCAGTACATGATACAAACGTGCTGCTACAACAGCTTACTGGAAGTCCACAACCCAGACCCGTGCTCACCCCGAGGCCCACATCCACCCCAGAACACGCCACGAGGCCCTGCGGGATGCCTAGGTTTGGGCACAGCAGTGTCACAGCACTATCAGGCCTCAGTGGCACCCGCCAGCCCGAGCTGGAGCCTCCCCACACCCTGACTGGGGGTCCCTGCAGCTCCACATCAGCCTGGCCCTGCCCCAGCCCCATGCCTGCCTTCAGCCTCAGGCTGCCATGTTGCCACAGCCACAGCCTTGCCTGAGGGGGACAAAATTCTCAACCCACTGCAGTCAAGTGTGCAGATCTGGAGCCTGCCTGGCATGCATGTCGCATGGGCTGCAAATCACCTCAGATGTGGAGGGGGAAAGAAAAGGTACTAAAATCCAAATGCCGTGGCCAGGTGTGCTTGCTCTAGCTGCTGTTTTTAAGAAAGATTACATAAGCACAGCATCAAATCCTGTCTGACCTGTGACAGAAAACCCCAAACAGTCTCAGTGACAGGAACCTCTTCTTTCCCCTTCTTGGCACTGGTGTAATATCCTGCTTCTGCAAAAGTTGTTAGGAAGTGCAAACGAGTGAGTGAGCCTTGTCAGCCCCTCCCAAGCACCTGGGGGGAGGCTACAAGGAAGAGCCCTGTCAGGGGACTGAGGCCTGGCAGTGGGGTGAGGAGAGCTACATGCCCCTGAGGTTGTCAAAACCTGTGAGGGTGGAGGTGCTGCTGTGCTGCCAGAGGATGGCTGACAGTGGCCTCAAGGAGCTGGTTTGTGCCATGGAAAAATGGCTTGCGTGCACAGCATGCAACAGCCTCATGCTACAGGGCAGCTGCTGCAACTGTGTAGATCCTGCCTTGGTGGTTTCCCAGAGTGAGGGGTGGTTGTTGTGCCCTTATGTGAATAAGCTAAAGGACTTGCTCTGGAGGGCCATGCAAACCCAGCTTTTCCTGCTTCTTCCAGCTATGCCGCAGGGCCCCACGATGGCCCAGGCTATTCATCTCCCTGCGAGGCCATTGTGACTGAAGTGAGCAGCAGCCTCTTGTCTCCTCTGTCCTGAAGACAGAGCTCTCTCTGTGTAACTTATGAGCTTGCAGTAGTGGCCGTAATGACTCCGGGACAGAAAAAGGAATACTTCAAGGAGCCACACTGACAAAAGAGGACAGATAAAAGGCATCTTATGCCTTTCCATGGGAGACTGCCTAAGGACACTTGAAAGCTGGAGTGGTCTGCGGTACCTGCTGGCTGTCTGGGGAAAGCGGTTGAGACACAGGTAAGAGACCTGTTGGGTGCTCTGGGCGCTCACCTCTGCTTCGGTTATATAATTGAATCCCCCTGGACTGAAGGAGTGTGCAACTCCATGATGAAAAGCTACAAGTAGTCAGGCACCTGATAACAGAAAATATTTAAGAATACAGGGAATGTAGTGGAAATATAGGGAGCAGGACTTTATTACCACATCTCTCTAGCTCCGGTACAATTCTCAAGCTTTGGTTTCTTCATTTTGCTTTCTTGGATGCTTGTTTATGAAAAGCAAAGGCTAGGAAATTCAGAAGCAATGGGGTATAAATAAAGTAAGGCATTTCACCTGTTGCTGGAGTTCTTGCTCACTGTAAAGTCAGGAGACAAATATTAAAAAAAACCTGATCTTCTTAGGGGTTGATGCTATAGTACAGATTAAGGGCTAAGATATTAAACAGCAGAGATATTAACTCTTTTGCATCTGGTTTTACAAATGAAGATGGTGGAGATTTACTTAAACTGCATCAGATGTTTAAGGATAACAGATGAAGAATTAGGAAGTGTGCAGATTAACACGAGTAATGATTAAGGAAAGCTTACAGGCTCTAAACCCTATTAATGTTTCTGACAAATGACAAGTGATACACAAAGGATATGCAAAATGTGGTTTGAAGGGGTATGGAAACAGGCAGAGCAAGGACTGCTTGGTTTGATTTTGGGCCCTGAACATTGTTGCAAGGATAAAATTAACTTTGTCAAACTCCCTGCTCTGTAGATGCCCTTCATCTATCCTCTTCTCTTCCCATGACCTATTAGCTCTGAATTTGTTCATTATATGTCTACTGCTGGTTGCACAGTATTGAGAAGCACTCTGTGGCCTGCAGCATATTACCTGGTTGCCTAACACTGCATAAAGTCAGACTTGAAAGGGAAACCTGGGTCATCTGGTTTCTAAATAACAAGTAGACCCTGCCCTGGCACTCCATTCTTCCTTCAGCTGCAACAAGAACTACAACGTGGGTGTAATGCGTTTTTGAAGAAATCATTGTTGTCAGTGTAAAATATAAAAGTTTGGCAAAAGTTTTACAGAACTAACAGTAGTATAAGGATTTCTATGTTTGAAAATGGCATTTTTACCTATTGAGCTAGAAGCATTTTAGCATCTGAGAATTCTTACAACTAATATTTGGTAACAGTCATCCCACCTTTTTTCTGGGTCCTGCTCTAGCACTTCTGGTGAAAGCAAAAGGAGAAGGCTCAACCATAGAGATGGCATCAGGGAGGGGGGGTGGGGGGGATGCAAAGAGGAGTTAGTTTGAAATCTGACAAAAAATAGAAGGGGCTGTAAGAAAAAAAAGAGTTTCTGAAGTTCTGGGGGAGGGAGATGGGCAAACACGAGTGCTTGGAGATAAAAAGCTTGAAATGAAAGAGATAGAAGGTATGTGGCAAGAGGAATTTAATCTACCACCTGCCAAGCCTGGAGATGAAGACTGTAAAGGTAAGAGAAAAAGGCAGCTGCAAGTATTGAGCTGGTAACTATTGTGAGGAAAGTGGGAAGGAGTAGGTGCCAGTGTGGTGCTGGCAGTGGTCTGGCAATATCGTGAAGAGGGAAAGGGGGAAGCCCCATGGCAGTGCTGGGGATGCTGTAAGTTCTGGGCTATTGTATGAAAAGTATTGAGATATGATGGAGCGGGACATTTTGGTGAGAGAATAAACAATGCCAAGGCAAGGTGAAATGCTGATGTAAGAGGAAATGGCAGGGGGGTGTCATTCTCCCCTATCCTCATGGGAGGGAAAGGGGAGTAAAATGGCAAACCCATTTTTCCTGATGCTTTCCTTTCCTCTCCTCCTTTCCAAGGCTGGATAGCCTGCCCTATTTGATAAGGGCACAACGGTTGCACTGGCTTCTTTCCATCCTTCTTCTAGTCACAGAGTCACAGAATGGTAGGGGTTGGAAGGGACCTCTGGAGATCCTCATCCAACCCCTCTGCTTGAGCAGGCACACCTAGAGCATGGGACCACGTTCAGGTGGGTTTTTACTGTTTCCAGAGACGAAGACTCCACAACCTCTCTGGGCAGCCTGTGCCACTGCTCTGTCACCCTCACAGGAAAGTTTTCCCTCATGTTCAGATGGAACTTCCTGTGTTCCAACTTGTGCCCATTGCCCCTTGTCCTGTCATCGGGCACCACTGAAAAGAGTCCAGTCCCATCCTCCTGACACCCACCCTTCAGATACTTGTAAGCATTGATGAGATCCCCCTCAGTCTTCTCTTCTCCAGGCTGAACAAACCCAGGTCTCTCAGCCTTTCCTCATCAGGGAGATGCTCCAGTCCCCTGATCATCCTTGGTAGCTCTCTGCTGGACTTGCTCCAGCAGCTCCCTGTCCTTCTAGAACTGGGGGGCCCAGAACTGGACACAGTACTCCAAATGCGGCCTCACCAGGGNCTCAGCCCAGCTCTTCAGCCTGTCCAGGTCTCACTGGATGGCAGCACAGCCTTCTGGTATATCAGCCACTCCTCCCAGCTTGGTGTCATCAGCAAGTTTGCTGAGGGTGCACTCTGTCCCTTCGTCCAGGTCATTGAACAGGACTGGACCCAGCACAGACCGCTGGGGAACTTCACTAGTTACAGGCCTCCAACCAGACTCTGCCCCATTGATCATGACCCTAGTCATAACCTTGTTTCTTCTGACTCCTTTACTTTTGCTCAGTGCCCCTCCACCCCATCCCTGAAGAGTCCTTTTGTGTCTGTGGAAATGCAAAGTGAATGAAATTAGTGTGAGTGGTCAAGGGTGTTGTTCCTCTTGTAGCTTTCATGTTGAAACTTCTTGCTTTTTCCTTTTTGCACTCAAAATACTACTACAGGGATCTAGTATACTGTAAAAATGTTATATAGCCTTATGTACCCCTTGATTACAACAAATAAAAATTGAAAACCAGGGTGATTGTAATAACTGAATTCACAAACCTTTTTAAGGCAATATTTAAAAAGTGCTACGGTTATGAATGTATTCTAACAGTTATAGCCAGAAAAATAAAGGGCTGGTTTCTCTCCTGGTGTAACCTAACTGAGCAGGGCCTCCACAGTCACTGTCAGAGAGTCCTGGCTCACAGTGCTGATCAGAAGGGTTTTTCTCCTGAGAATGTTGCTTCATTTTTGTAGACTATCAGTCATGAGTCGGAAATGAAGTAAGGCTTTCCTTTTTTTTCCTTTTTTGGTAAAACTTTCCTTTTTCTACTGAAATCGCACTTTTGGTTCTGTTAATCCAGCCTCTTCAGGTATTGCCTCCTCATGCCTGTGTGACACGTTAGCTGAGAAACAGAATTATTGTAACCGAGATTCTTACACAGCCTTAAGCTACATATCCTGAAAAGTGACACTGATGCTTTCGCTAATTTGCGGAGATAATAGTTTCAAGGGAACTTTTTGCTGAAATGGTGACTGAATTCTTAGTTAATACGAAGAGTGGGACTTATTTTAGATCTGATCTGAGAGCTAATACTCTGCATTTTGCTTTGGTATAGGTGACACTTTAGCTTGCTGCATTATAAATCTCATTGAATATTATATACTAAATGTCATTGAATATTATATACTAAATTTCATTGAATGTTTTAAAAGTAATTACCATTTTATCAGAAAATGTGGCTTACCAGAAAACTACATAACAGTGAAGGATTTTCACCCCAGGCCATATGTGCATATGCAGACCATATGTGTATCCAGTGATTGAGCACAGGCTCTCCGTATTGCCTTTCATACTTTGATAACCTTATTACTCGTATTTGTGTTATTGACTATGCTAAGGGCTTTTTTGCCAAATAAGCAATATTTTGCCAAATATGCAGTGTCATGGAAGACTGGGGGAAATGGAGTCCTGCTTCCTCTGTGCTGGATGCTGATTTAGCTGTATAAATGTGGGAGCTTGTGGAAAGCTCTGTCCCTGCTGCCTGTAAGGGACACCACTTACCGATCACTCCTGTTCTGGTGGCTAGAGGAGGGCAGAGGGTGGCTTCCAGGCTGAAGAGCAGCAGGAGGACAAGATATCCCAGAGGGTATTGGGCTTCATTTTAACTAGGGTTGGTACAGAATCTCTCTGCTCACCGCTCAGAGTTACGATGTAGAGATCCTGGCAGTTTATAGAGCATGGAGATGGTCTGTGAAAGTGAATCTAAGGTTGTTCCTATGGGAAAGTGAGTGTTACCTCATGGCAATGAGCTGCTAACTTGGACTACAGTCTACTTTATAAAAGATTTTTGGTCTTGGAGAGGTAATGGCAAGTTCAGCTGCTGGGCCATGCTTTCAGAGTACAGCATTAGGAGGAGACATACAGTTTGCAGCAGAAGTCTTTCAAGAAAGAAGGTTTTAAACTAAAAATTTTCCACAAAAGTTGATTTGAAGCGGGGGAAGGGAAATTTTAACAGAAAATGTCAATGAGTTTGACTATTCCATGGCTCAGGTTTGTTCCTTAAAACTGTTGCGCTAGTAGGAAAGTGTTAAAAAGCTGAGGCAAGAATTCTGAAAGCTCCTCTAAAAAGGGCAATTAAAACTGAAAAGCAAATTACAGTACAAGTAAGGTTTTTTTCTTTTAAGTTAACTACAATAAATCAGTAGCAATACAACTTACCAACAGGTTTTAAATATATTTGAGCAGAAAACACATACGGGAGCACCCCTGTTTTAATTTGAAGTCGCATTCCCTTCTTGGTGTGGCAGTGATCGTAGCGTCACCAAAGACTAGTGACCAGTAATGAATGTGTCGCACTCCAAGATCCCTCCAGGGTTCTGATTCAATCTTTTGAGTTATAGGATCAGGACAAAATGAACTATTTTTCAGGCTTGTAAATATGTGACAAATGACAGTGCAGGAACTATTGATTCCAATCACACTGATACAATGTTTCATAGTCAGGACAGACCCGCTTTACAAATTACTTGCAAGTTGAACAGCAAAGCCATACATAACATGCTTCAAATCGTATCAATCTTCCAGGGTGCTTCTGTCACTAGTTGCCTTCAGATTTGAATAAAGTGCCCAAAATTGAAATGTGTGTTTTAAATATTTTTCTGGATGAAGTCAGTGCAGTAGTGCTTTGACTTGAAGCTAAATCAGACAGTGGGACTTGGACCCCTTATGTAGGGTTGGGGCTCTTGTACACCAGTGAGCACACACTGTCATTTATCTAATGTTGGCAATGCTTAAATAGCCTATAGATGTGAATAACAGTCTTCTCTCTGTAGTGATTGTTACTGCAATTATTGCAGTGCAAGAAACATCTAAAGATGGATCTAGGACACCTCAGCTGACTCTGAGGAGCCAGTTAAATTTTGGGGGAATTTCTTTGAAACAGTAGGCACAATTAGAAAATGTGGTTGAATTTTCAGTGTGTTTCTACAGCTAAGATTTTAATGTGATGTAATCTTGCTAAAACTCTTTATTGTTAATATTTTAGACTGCAGGCTAATAGAAAATTGTTACCCTCTTGGAGAAGAGAGGCAATAATGAACAAAGAAAAAATCATGTTGCATACACGTGTTGAATATACAGTTTTCTTCTGGGAGATGCTCAGAGGAGCCAACTGCATGTGGCAAGTTAGTAGTGTCATTTAACATATTAATGAAAACTGCCTAGATGCTATGGTAATGAAGGCAATATAGTAACCCATACAAAATGGAGAAAACATCTCTAGTCCCATGTCTGTTGTACAAAAGTAGGTTTTTTGGTGGTAGTTATTTGTTATAGCTAGGGACCCACAGTATTGATAATGCTTGAAATCTCCCTCTGTTGTATAGCAAAGCCAAATGAAAGCTGAAAATAGAGTACTTTGGGGTTTTTTTTAGGTAAGGATAAAATTACATGAGGTTTAGAAAAGCTCCTTTGATTAAGTGATAATAAATGGCCTACAATGCTTTTTAGTGGGATATGAATAAATAGCTTCACCTGAGAACACCTCTTGGACATTAGTAGTCATCTTCAGAATTAGTTGCAGCAGGAAAAAACAAATATCCATGTTACTAATTAATTATTGTAATGCACTTTCAGTTACAGAAGGGGATGCAATAATTTGAGCTATGTAACTATTTCTGTTTCCCGGCTTGCTACTGTTATCCAGAATTCAGCCTTAGTTCACTATACTTATCACATACTGACCTTAAAGGAGCCCTGTGTGATGATTTATTATAGACCTTTTTCCCTGCTGCTTG
Organism: Anhinga rufa; assembly: GCA_013400875.1. Taxonomy (NCBI): domain Eukaryota; kingdom Metazoa; phylum Chordata; class Aves; order Suliformes; family Anhingidae; genus Anhinga; species Anhinga rufa. Next base: position 1,679 of record VZTV01043036.1, on the reverse strand, counting down.
AAGGAACAAGCCATCTGTGTACCATAAAGGTATGATAAAAAGCTTTACAGTGTTGTCTGCGAGGCAGATCTAGACAGTTATTACAAAGAGCAGCTCTTGTTTTAGAAGGTACTTCTACCACTGTGAGCTCTGCTGGCCCAGCTGGGATGTAGTCCCATCCTCTGCTTCACACTCCTTCCCCTCTTTCCTTCTCATCTATTATTCTTCTCTATTAAAGTGTGATAAACCAAAAGGCAAGAGAGGTTAGGGAAGCAGTAATGCTACAAGCAACCTCTCCCTAGAAAGTCAAGCTCCTGGCAAGGCTGTAATTAAGTAGGGTTTTGTTTGACCACATAACTGTATCAAACTATGTCATTGGCTCAGTCTACTCAAGCCAGGTCAAGCTTCATCTGCTGACCTCACTAAGTGAAATCTTGGTCTGGAAGCTATTTTAACTGCAGCATGCTGCTAAATCTAGGCTGTAACTGCCTGGAGTTTATTTGGCTGTGCAGGCTGAAGTTATAACCCAGTCAAAGCAGAAAGAATTCAGCTTTGCCAAGCCAGGTCAAGCCAGGCTTGCAGCTTCCCAAGTGAATTTTTCCTCAAGCTGGAATCCATTTTTTCACTGCTTCACTTGGTTGATCAATGGGTCCCATTCAATGATAATATTGACTTAGAAAGCTAGCTCAGAATGTCAGATGAAGTTCATATCACTCCAGTCTTCAGAAGGCAATGGTAATCATCAGCACTTTATAGCAGAGCAACAGCACAAAATGAAGGGAGGTTTTATTTAGTCCTTTCCCAAATCTACAGGAAGATGCTGTTCCAGTGCTTTGCAATAGGTTTAGGGAAGCACTTAACTACAACTTTTAACTAGCCTCTGTTACTCCATGGACCCCTGTGCTTGCTAGTCTATAAGTGGCTAGGCTCATAATTTCTGACCCAATATTCACAGATAAATCTGTCTGGTGTTGTATGTAGCAATTAGTTTTTAATCTGTTGCAATGTGACATTTCATGTTGGCATCCATACTTTGACAGGGGAGGCTCGCTTATGCCTTTTTGTTTTAAACAGCAAGTGAGAATCCAGTAGCATGTTCCAAATCCTCTTTACAAAACACCTGTAAGGGTTAGCGCAAACCTCAGGAAAACACAAGTTTAAGTATGACAGGTTCTTACCGTTATCTCAGTCAATTCAGATCCAAATTTGGCATTGTTATGGTAATCTTTATTTGATGTTAGCTAATAAAAAAACCTTAATTATGAGAATAGCTTATATCCTCCCCTTTCCTTTGAGTTGCCCACAGAAGTTTGACATTCCTGAGTTTCTTTGCCTTTGAATGGTACAGTACACAGGGTAATACATACTGATGCAAAAGTGTAAGAAAACAGAAAATTGCTTCCTATTCCCTTACCATCCTCAACAGCGTTGCTGCTGGTGAAAAAATAAACAGCTGCTGTGGCTGCTCCATAAGCAAAGGGATAGACCTAGCTCCACTTCCCCACACTGCACTGGTCACTTCAGCTAATGCACTGGCAGGGTTCACACTATGTGTAAACCTGCAGGAAAAAAATGTTTCCAGTTTGTCTGTGGGAAATCTACGGGAAGGGAAAATAGAGCAAGGCTGTGATTCTTGGGTCTTATGTTCTCAGAAATACATACTGACTCCAGCTGAGAGCTTTCAGAGAAAAAAAAAAAAA
>VZTV01043034.1:0-27091 GCA_013400875.1 Anhinga rufa | reverse complement strand
TGCCATTCCGTGATTCTGTGATAATGGGTCATTTCACTGTCTTGCCCACATTTTCTAGCCTCCTCTCTCTGGATGACCCTGGTTCTTCCACCTCCTTCCTGTTCAAACTTGAATTGTTTCCTTTACTTATGGCCTGCATCCCTACTGTTTCTTCAGTACAATTTCCATCACAAGTCCAGCTCCAAAATCAAGCTTTTTTAGAAATGAGGAATCTTTACTTGGTATTGGCTTTCCTTGAGAAACTCACCTATGAAAAATTCTAGCAATAACTTTAGACCTTTAATATTTCTGCTCTTTTTGTCTGGGTCAAAAACATTGTAAAGAAAAACTGCCACTTGAAATGTAAATCCATGAACATTTATCTTGTAAGTTAGAAGAGTTCAAGGAAATGGAGAAAACATGTCTCTCTTCAAAAAGGAAGAAAAATTAGAAAATTTGTCATAAAAGTACCACTGTGCAAAATATAAAATTATTTTTTAAACTAAAACCAGATTAATTTTAAGTCCTCCTGCAAATGCAAATTTTAAAGCAGACTTAACTACATAATTTCTTACAAAGCTGATATTTTGTATGGCTGAATAGCCGGCAATGACTAGCTGGCAATTTAACAGAGCCTGTTCCTCTGACACTTCACACCTCAGGAAGTTACTTACAAAAAAAGCAGACCCTTGTTTTCTGCTTGCAGCCAGTCGTTAGAAATGACCGAGAGGTGCTCAGGGATAGCAAAAATGCAGGTCTTCCTTCGGTAGGTTGCTTTCAGGCAACCTGGATACTAGGAAGAGAAGTCAGTGACTGTATACGTATATTTATGTGAAGTGAGAGTACATTCCTCAGCTATGTGGCCAAAAGACACCTCAACTTACCACACAACACCCCCATTGTGTCCACCGCAAACCAGATACATTCCTCACTAAAACTTTGAGTTTGCTGTGCTCACTAGCAGAGGATGAACATACCAACCTTTCTGGGGATCATGTACTCTCAGAGTTTCTTTCACGTCAAGTTTATGGTTGGGTATAAACTGCAATGTGTACTGTACTGGTCTGGGGGCCATAGAGAAGAATAACTTCCTCAAATGACAAAAAGCCCTAAATGTGCACATAGGTTTATTAAAAGGGTGGAGAAAAACCTGCTTGCTAGCTAGCCATTTCATGGCTCACTTTATCATGTTGCAAAGGCAGAGGAAATGACAAGATTCCCATCTTACATCAGAAGTTATGGTGGAGTACCTCAGTGGTGCCACAGCCAGCTGATCTACTAGCTGTGTCTCGCTGGCTTGCATGGCCGGGGCAGAAACCATGCACACAGGAGGGAAAGTGTTGTGACTCCTTTGCAGGAGGGCTGTTTGCATTCCTTTCTAACTCACAAAGCCAGTTACCTAGATGTAATTAAGAGATAAAGATACTTTATAATGGCCAGGAAAACCAGGCCTTTCACCTAGAGCTATTTTGAGTGCCTTCCCTGGATGCAGTTGCATAAACAGCATAAGGCTCTTTTTTAGCCATTCAGGACACGACAAGACTTTCCAATGTAGTTGCTCACATTGGTCTGCCACTGCACAGTTCAGCACCAGGCTTTAGCTTTGCAAAGTTCAAGAGGAAGTTTAGATCTGAGATTTTGGTTCAGGTGCACTGTGAGAAAGGAAGTCGGATTTTGAATGCAAGAGTGGTCCAGCCAGCTGTGGAAGTGCTAGCTGCCTGCTCACCTACTAGTACTTGTCTTTTTCATATACTCTGAGTCTCAGCCAACTACTGAAAAGACAAAAGAGGTTATTTGCCATGCTATGTGCCATACAAATATAGGTGTGCATGTTGGGTGCTCATTAAACTTAACCCATTTATCTAAGGCTGCAGCCTTTACCTAATGCCTGCAGCCTTGTAGCAGAAATTGGAGAATGAAGGAAAAAACCCCACCATGTTCCTCCAGCCTTGACTCTGTGCCTTTTGTTTTCCATTCAGCACAGCTTCATGATTGAACTAAAAGGGTGACATCACTCCACTAGATAAATTAATTTAGATTCTCACCAGAAATCTGGCAGTCAGTACCAAGGAAGAGAAAGGACCACAGTAGGAGTGGGAAGGCCACCATCTGCACAGTGAGGTGGCTGGTGCCAATTGGGCCCAGGGCTAAAGTATGGAGAAGGGGAGAGGATGACCACTGTTCTGTGTGCATGGCTGTTGTTTTCCTAGCTACAGATGGGACGTGCCCAGTGTTTGGAAGTTGCTAAGACTGCTAAGAAAGAAGAAAGGTGGAGAACCTGGTACTGGAAGCACGTGGCTGGAGTTTGTCTGGGGTACAACTTGTAATACCTAAACATGCATGATGCAGTGAATTACATCAGTCTCATCCTTCTGACTGTGTTTATTTTAGAGAGTTACAGGGTTTAATGTTGTGAAAATATCAAAGAAAAATTTACTTCCTCATGCTTAACTTTCATCAATTTGTTTGCTGTTGCTTTTATCAAAGCAATATTTTCCTAGTCTAGAAAATTCAAGACTGTGATGATGTGTAGGAAATATCAGGCCCTTCTCTCTGTATAACCCCATTCAGTCACTAGGAATCTGGTCAGCTGGAGACTGCTAGCATTGCATTTTCAGTTCAGACATGGGCTGTTGCAGAGGAGATGCAGACTGTGTTTTCCCACAGAATATTTACTTTTAGCTTCTTTTGTTGTTCCCTTTTTTGCAAAATAAGTATTTTTGAATGTAAATATAAGATTAGGACTTGTATATGGAAAATGTGATTAGCGAGTATGCGCCTACCAGCGTGCATATTATTTTCATTAATCAGTGGTGACAGTCATTTTGTTTTCATGGTTTTTGGCAATCCGTTTGCTCTATTCTGAGAGACCCGGTATCTAAGGAGTTTGCTGAAAAACAGAATTTTGCAAGAAGACACTGGAAAAACACATTCTTTCAACCAGCTAAATGCTGTCATTAGCAGTTACTCTCACATTATATGCAAACCATGTGTGAAAGCACAACAGAAGCCCCCCCCGCCCCCTCCACTGTTGTCTGGTGAAGGCTCATGAAGGTGTATTACACATATTTCAAGATGAGGCATTTTTAACATGCCCTTTACCTCCCTAAAACAGGTTTCTGACTTTTATCAAAGAAGCATTTGTATGTCCTCTAATAAAAAAAATGTGAGATTTCAACTAGACCAGGTGCTATTACCTAACCGATCACCACTTCTAAACTAAGGCTCTTTTCTTGCTAGGGAGATATCTCTGACTTAAAGGCTGCGTCATTTGGCTATTGGCCTAAATAAGCATAAGTATGACTGATGTGTCAATGGTAGATTTCTTCTTGATGAAAACCAGGTGTTCGACAGTATTGCCATAGCATCTCCTCTTGATAATGTTAATCACAAAGAAATGGGATCTGTCTTTTCCAGCTGTAGCCATCCAAAAGTTATTCTGGGTCATTCACCTAGGCTCTTACCATAAACCGTGCAGGCACTTCTTCAGAATAAATTGTTCAGCCTTTATCTCTTCCTTCTAGCTGAGGACACACGTACACAACAGTAGCAGATATCTAACTTTAACATGGCTAACCATAAATGGAGGTGGTTCTTCCTTAGTGTGAATGACCCAGTAGCCATTTATGTAGCTGGGATGTAGCCTTTCACTCAGTTCCCTACTCAGCTGGAACAGTTGAAAAGTGACATAGGGCTAAAGCTGCAAAAGGACTCGCCTTCTGGGTTTCCATGACCCCAGCTCACAGTTTAAACCCACAGACTTGAATCTGGTGCTTGAACTGCAATGACCTTGGATCCCTTCTCCTCCCTGTGGAAGCTGGCACTTTGGTGGGCTGTTTCCAATAGCTTGAGCATCGGACTTGAAAGGAGTAAATGCTTCAGGCACAAGTTTGTATCTTAAAATCTTACTCTTTTTCTGAATCACATACAGCTTCATTTGATAGAGGATTCCAGAAGTTACTTAGACTACTTAGCCTAGTTGTCTGGAATACTAAATCACTTCCCAGAGCTGGAGCTTAAAAGACTCAGGAGGCATAATTCTTTTTTATTTAAAACATCCACCCCCAAGAGAGTCCTACCTGTATGAACTAACCTAGGCCAGGAATGTATTTGATGACAAATAATGAATGAATGAAAAGTATTAGCAGGTCTTAGGGGCCTGGACTCAAGTTAGTGCTTTGAGGCTCTGAAAGGTTGGATATGTTCTTGCTGCCCAGTGATTTCACATCTGTATAATGGAAGACCATGTTCAAGAGTCAGGATGGGAGTACTATATCAGCTGAGGCCTGGTGGTTGAGAGGTTTTGTGTATCCCAAGGCTAAAGACAGCAAATCCAATGTGAATTAATTCATAATTAGGATACTCCCTACTACTGGAGGGAGTAAGTATGCACGTGCTCATATCGTGAGGAAGGGATACTCAATGTCATTATCCTCTTTTTTTCTCTGTAGCTTTAAATGAATACAGCTTCCAGCACTGTTTTGAGTGGGGATCAGATATACTTATGTATATGTTTTCTAAAGAGTGTGTTGAGGATGGCTGCTAGGTCTGGTTCACTATGGCCAAGTGTTATGGTTTCAGCTGGGATAGAGTTAATTTTCTTCACTGTAGCTGGTGCAGTGCTGTGTTTTGGACTTAGTATGAGNAGCGTCGGTCGACAGGGGGTGAGCGGTTGAATCACTTGTGATTTTCTCTGGGTTTTGTTCCTCTCCCTTGTTCTTCTACTTTTAATTATATTATTAATATCCTAATCATTGTTATTATCATTACCATTATTGCTATTTTATTCTAATTATTAAACTGTTCTTATCTCAACCCATGAGTTTTCTTGCTTTTGCTCTCCTGATTCTCTCCCCCATCCCACAGGGGTGGGGGGAGTGAGCGTAGTGCTTAGTTGCCAGCTGGGGCTACGACACCAAGAAACATTTAAATTGAGGACCCTGTCCAATTTGGGAATTAAATAAATTTGCTGAGCCTGTGAGATGGAGAACTTGCTCTGGAGTTTAGCAGAAGCAGAACTTTGGGGAACTTATCAGTGAAAATGCAAAATATCTATTTTTTTTTAACTTTCTCAAAGAACTAAGCAGAAAACTTGAGTAGCACCATCAAGAATCTTAGGACCCCAAGTTGTCACTTCTCATGGACTTGCTCCTTGGACTCTCTAATAACATTTTATGTATTAAGAGAATAAATCCTTAAAGTCAAGGGTTTAAGATTCTGTGGCAGTGGGAGCGCTATAAGTACTCAAGAAATATAAAAAAAGAAAAGCCTCGAGCCCTCGCTTCTCCCACTTTCAGAACTGCTTTATGATATTAGGTATATCATTTATGACAGCCTTTGAATGACTGTTCTGCTATACGGGTAGAATATTAATTCTAAATCCAAAGTGTATTTGGGCATCACACACACATATTGAGGCCTTCTTGCACTTTAGAAGGGGAACAATAAAAGTGGTTTGAGACAATATAACAAAAGAATAAAGAAATAAATTTCTTATTATTTGTCCTTTAAAGTATTATTCTATTCAAGTTCAGTCCTCGTTCTACTTGTAATACACTTACAAAGTTTAAGAGAGATATACTACTCTACTGCATTTTATAGCATCCTGAGAGTAATGGTCAATCTATTTTCTTTTCTTACTGTAAGTAGATTTATCTCTTACTATTCCACCCTGCCACCATGCCATAGGAACAGTTATTTCATTGGGGTCATATGTTTCAGTCTCTCTCCCTCTTTGTTTTGTGACTTTGTACCAGATGTCAGTGGTTACTGCCAGAGTCAGACCGTTTTCTCAACGGTCTTGCTTTACAGAATCACAGAACGGTAGGGGTTGGAAGGGACCTCAAGAGATCATCTTGTCCAACCCCCCTGCGTGAGCAGGCACACCTAGAGCAGGGGGCACAGGACCACGTCCAGGCGGGTTTTGGATGTCTCCAGGGAAGGAGACTCAAACATTTAAATCTTTAAATCTTCCCTGTCTAAAAAATGTGTCTATTCTCATGGTTTGGGGACTGAAGCTGTGACCTCTTTAGTTGCTTTTCAGGTATTCTTCAACCTTTTAAGAGCACAGGAGAGTCTTTTAGAAGATGATTTGGCAAACAACTTTATTTGGAAAATATACAATATAGTCATATACATAAAAGTGAATAAAACCCATTGCATCAGAAGAACAGCACACAGTCCCAGTCTTAAAAACCTCTTGGCTTACTGAGGGTCAAAACTCTACCCATAAAACATGCCTTGTGCATCTGCAGCTTCCCTCGTGAAATCAGTTAGACTCAGTCAGGTTGGCTGGTTGTTCTGTGTGCTCATACCCCATCCACTCCAACGTAACCCAGGCTCCCAGAGTCTGCTCAGCCTTGCCACAACCACCTTGTTGTTGTTGAATAAGGCTGACCCTGCCTAATTTCTGTTCTTGCCAAGAGTACCAGTACAAGGAAACTGAAAAAAAAAACAAACAAACCCAAAAAAACAACTTTTCAAACCTCTTGTCTTTCAGAGACAGCTCTGCTATTGAGTGGAATTTTTCTACAACAGGAGCCTAAGTTTATCTGACCTTTAATATAAAAAGCACTGTTGCTGTAAAGTAATTCAAATGAGCATTTCTCTCAAGCACCAGCTATAAAACAGTGCAGTTTCTTAAATGATTTAATGGAAAGTGCTCTGGGCACGTAGATATCAGCCACATCTCACTGGATAGCTGCCCTTAGCCTCTGTCTTTTTAATTCCTCCTGCCATTAATGATTTTCCCTCATGTTCCCAGTGAAGATACGAAGAGAACAATTCCAAACCCACTAGTGAGCCAAATGTTCAGATGCAAGTACCACGGCATCCACAGTGATTCTCTCCTTCCTCCTTGTAGCCAGGACCAAATTCACCTTTGGTGTAATTTTATCATGGTCAATGAAGTTTCACAAGAAATTACTTTCAGGTAAATCCTAATGGACAGCCCAGCAGGAGCTGTTTACATTGATGCTGATTCCCGGAGCTGTCCCTGGTATTTTTAGGAGAGAGCTGGAAAGAGGAGTTTTGATTTTTCATTATGATGCTTCCAGCGAGCATTTCCCTTCTGAGTAGAAAATAAAATAACTTTAAAATATACAAAAAAGTGACATAAAATTATATGCAATCTCTTTTGTTGGACTAACTAAAAATAAGAGTCTGTCTTCTGTTACTGTTGGGAAGCTGTAAAAGACTGGGGATGTGATTTAGTTGATAATGTTATTGAGCTTCTCTGACAAAAGTACACCCATCAATAACTTCTGTTATTATATTTTTATGTCCTCTAAAAATAGCTGCTTATTTGCTTTACGTCTTTTTCTTCTCAGAAGGAGTTCGTGGGACAGCTCCTTTTAAAGAATAATTAATTTTAGCTTATAAATTACAGGACTTCTTGAAGTTTCCCTGAATAAGTTAGAAGACTTCATAAGTCATTCTTTCTCCATTTCCCTTTGTCATACTTGTATTGCATTGCCTACAGAAAAGGAGAAAACTCCCATGCCAGTGCGGAACTGAGCCACAGTAAGGGAATCTGGGGTTGGCCCATGGGCCAGGAGTTAGGACAAGTAGGCACTGCTGTGCAGAAATGGCCTGTTACCTCCTGGTGACTTCAAGACCATTACTAGGGCATAAGGAGGAGATTTAGGACCCCTATGGTGCTCTCTGACAAGGAGCTCACCATCAACCTCATAACACAGGTGGGAACAAACAGGAAGGTATAAAGAAAAAAAATACATCCTCATCTCGTTTCAAACAGCAACACCAGCCCCCATCAGGAATGTTCTCTGGGGATTAATATCTGCTAGCAGTTAATGAGCCAAAGCACAATGTGGGCCATTAACTCCTCCCAGCTGCTTATCTCTTCCCCAGGAAATGTCCTACACCTCAATCATTATTGTTCAATTACACCCCCATCACTGGGTCCTGCAGCCTTGCTGCGACATCACATTTCTAACAGCTGTGTTTGGCCAGCCAATAACTAAAAGGCTGCATCCTAGTTTGAAAGTCAGTGGAGGGAGAAGGACATGAGGGCTGGTTGATGAGCAGCTGTACTCAGTCCTGCATCTCCTTGGCTTTCCAGCAGAGCCTACTGACAGTAGATTCAAGTGGAGAGGAAAGAAAGCAATAGTCGTGCTGGCTCCCTAGCTTAGCTGTGGGTAATGATCAAGCCCATGGAAATCAGGAGCCTCCTCCAAGCATCTACCCTACAGAACACGACAGCTTCGGTCAGCAGTTCCCATGCAGAGGTGTTCAGAAACCTGACTAGCTGCATTGCATAGGCAAATCTGATTTCTCATTTTGTTTTGTAAAGCCTCATCTTTCACGCTTCCCATGAATAGACACTGTGGAAACTGCAGTGTGAATCTGCTATCAGAACGTTTGCTGTTGGTACTGTGAAACCTTTTTTCATAAAGTTAAATCACTAGGTCGCTTTAATGTCAGAATACTATCTATCTATATTACGTGTATATAACAGCATATTTAGTATTTAAATGCATAGTAAATCAAAGTGGTAAAAGTTGAGAAGAGCTGTTTTCACAGCACAGAATTGAAATGAGACGGCTCATTTTTCAAATGGGAAGAGTCCAAATGAATCAATGCTGTCATCTTTCTGTGACATGTGTCAATTTTAATAGATCTGTCTCTTTAATGGAAACATTATTCTGTCAGAAATTTTCCAACCAGTTATATACCCAGCAGCAACTGGTAAAAATGCCAGCACTGGCTTTGAAGGCTGTCCTGCTAGCCCAGGGCAGTCTGGCCAGTGAGCCAGCCAACAACCTCCTTTGCCTGAGAGGAGCTGCTGCCGCTTCCGTGTGAGGGTGCGGGCAGGTCCCCTCTGCCAGCCCCAGTGGTGGGACCTGCTCCCACCGCACAGCTGCTTGTAGAGTCCTCTGTTTTCCTCCTCCTCTGCCACCTTGCAGCTAAGTATCATCTCCTGTAATGTCACATACCAAACTGCCAATAATCCTTTTTCAGGCGGAACAGCAAACTATGACATCCAAGTGGTTCACATCCCACCCATCTGCTCAAGTCCTAAGGGGCAACTAGGGAGGCACCTTCCAGTCCCTTGGAATATCTTTTATTTGCATTTTATGGGAAGGTGACTTTGCAATATTTTATTTATTCAGTGCATTAAGTGGAATGAGTCAAGATTAAATATATGAATATTTAAATACCTGGGGAAAAAAGCTGAAGTTTCAAGGAGTCACAAGCACACGGGATGCTAAAAATGAAAAGTTGATATAGCAGATGGCTATTTGTTGGTTTTAAGGGACAAACTTAAAACCAAAAATCCTAATAATGCCATGAAATTTTAAATTAATTTGCATCCACTGAGAGCTACATATGCAAGCACAGCAAATAATCACAAATGAAAATCTTAGTGTCACTTGTTTTCATGCATAAAAATATAAGTAAGTTCTGGATGTTCATGGGGACTCCCAAAATACCGGGACCTATACAGTTCAGGGAACCAATCTGGAAAATTTTGTCCTGGTTATTGCTTGCAAATCAAGGCACAGAATCTGTATCTTCTACACCTATTAAATTCTCACCAGGTAAGTGTGTGTGTTAGCTGGGTTTAGTCAGAAAAACTGGGCTGCAAGAAGTCTGCTGTACAGGATCTACATTTTAAAATATAAGTTAAACAAGGTTTCTTTTCCTAGATATAGCATTGTGTCTTTTGCCCAGCTGGAATCGTGACTTGCAAGCTCTAGAAGCAAGGTAGTATGAGTGTGAAATAAAAAAAATAAAATTATTTAAAAGCAGTATGTTAAGAGCAACATCTGTACAGTGAATTCCAGACAGTCTCAAAATAGACTTTTGATCTTCTGTTCTCATCCATTGCATAGTGAGAGGCTGTTGCTACAGCAGAATGCAAATAAAGTAGGTAGTCTGTTTCTCTATACCGAACCTTATAAATCTCAAGGCCACTTTTACTCCTAATCTTGTACTCAGCTCATAAAAAATAATCCTTAAGAATAAAAGAAGCTAGTTAAAAGGTGTGAAGAGTAGTGATGCTGAGTGAGAACCCTGCTGTGTTATACAGGCACAGAGTTATCACCCTCCTTGAGGGGCATCAGGGCCTTGCTGCAGGCTCTCTCAGGCAGACCTTGGTGGCGGTGGCAGTAGCAATGCAGTTGGCGTCTGCACAGCGCCTGCCAGGGAGAGGGGTAATCGCAATGGCATTCAGACAACTTTTTCTTTACACATCTCAGAGGCCAGACACCTCTGTCTTCCCATTAGAAGATGCTGTTTCTGCTGGGTCTTTCTGCTTTCTCTTTCCAGGGTTTGCCCTGACCTGACCTTGCAGTTTTCTCTCCCTGCTCTTGTTCCTCAGGCCAAGCTGGACTGCCTAGAAGGTAGCAGTGCTAGTGAGCGGAGCTCAGAGCAAGCCTCACCCCCAAGTACTTACCCAGCAGATCTCTGCACCCTGCATTATGTTCTTTATTATTCTCTTAGCAGTTTATTTTTTGTAGTTGCCTCAGATATGGTTTACATGAACTGGAGTTGCATCTTCGACAGGAGTAGCTAGGAAATCTCTGTTGCCTTCTGAATGGCAGATGCTTTGTAACGTGGCCTTAAAAAAAATAAAATACCTAGAGCTACAATGCCTAAATGGTGGCTCTGTCGGCAGTGACTCCTGGAAAGCTTTCTCCTAAGCTGCTTCTTCATAAGCGTTCTCTCCTGTGAAAGACAAGAAGCCTCTGCCATCCTTCCACTTGTAACTTGTACTTGTAACTCATAAATTGTGCTCCACTGCTACACTTTGCAGGCTCCAGCAGCAAAGTTTCCAGAACAAGAGCCAAAACAATTCCCCATAAATGCTAATGAGGGTCATACGGATAAGTCTTTATTTGCTGCACATTAAACTTACACTGAAGGACAATTTCCAAGACTTTAAAACTTCAGTGAGATGGGGAGGGAGGAATATTAAGACTGTCTTCTAATGTCAGTGCCTCCTGGCCAGTTTTGTTACTTTCATTTTACTCCTTGCCACTGATCCTTAAATAGAATTTATGGTTGTCCATTTTGCACTCACCTTTCTCATAGGGTCACAGATGTATCCATGCAGAATGATTACTATCGTACAGCTAGAGGAAATAAATGCTCTGGGGAAAAGAGCTTCAGGAAAAAAAGGAGGATAAAATCTCTTGGAAAAAAATCATGCTTCTCCTATCTGCTGTAGAAAAGACCTAAAAGGGACAGAGTAACTTTTCAGATTTGCATACATTATGGCAGCAGCTTTGTGGTTAGTCTCGCCACGTCCAGAACACAGGTTCACAGAAAGAATTCAAAGTTTGTGGAGGAAAAGTTATGCTTGTCAGCATGTTGGCAGAAAATAATCTTCCATTTACTTGTAAAGATCACATCTTCTCATGCCATGCGAAATAAAATGTAGTCCCTGAAAGTGCCATGCAGAGAGTGAGGCAACAAGACATACCCACTGTCCTGGTAACAGCTTTGACAAAACTGCCAGAATGATAGTTATAATTCACCCTGGTACTGTGAATCCTTTATGTGCCACTTCATTGGCGGTGTCTTATCACAGGACCATATTATTATGTCAGATTGTTTTTTATATCAGATGGAGTGGAGTACCATCTTTGATGCATCATTTCAGTGATCCCTTCTTACTCAGGCCCATGGTCTGGTTTCTATCTTGAGGTGCCCCGCGTGCAATGCTGGTCCGATACATGCATGTGTGAAAGCCAGCATGTCACCATCTAACCTGATAAGCCAAGGAAGCATTGCTGACAGGGTGCAGTGCCCTGGATGTACTTTCTCTAAAGAGATTGTGTAGTGTCTACAATGCCCTCTGCAAAGAAAAACCTACACAGACCAATAAAGAAACACAGAAATGGAGAGGATCCTACTGGTTTCACTGAGTTTTTAAGGATTCAGAATAAGGCCATGAATAATTTCATTCAAATTGGCCAAGCAAGATTTTGAAAATTTTCAGAACTTCAGGCTTCAAAATGAAAGATAACACAGAAATTACTCAAAAAAACCTAACACTGCAAAACTCTCATGCTCAACAGAAAAATAGCTCTTATGTGATCTCTGTTAACATTTGGCATTGTTTTATTCTGAGAGATTGGCTTTAGTGTGATACTAACCATATTACCCACTTATAGTTTAGTGTCAAAGGGCAGAAACATCTAAAAAGTTTACCATCTACTTTTGAAGAAGTACGTAAAAGAATCTGAGTAAACTGATCTCGAATTTTGAGGAATAAAATCTACTTTTTTGTCTTTCCTTTCTTAGCTCCTGTGTATCTTTTCACTTGGTCATACTTGGGACTGGATTTAGAAATGCCAGTACAGCCATCAAAAAGACGTTAGGCACTCAGATCTTGTTTCAACTAGAGTTGAGCACTGAAGTAGGAGGAGACCCTTTGAAAAATCAGTTTTCAGTGTTATTTGCTAGCTACAAGGTATCCTAAAATGCTATAAGTAATGAAGAAGATAGGGGATACACTTTAAAAGATGCCCACTGTACCTTATGTAAGGTTACTGATGTGAAACACCTAGCCTCCTCAGAAGAAAGAATTACACATAATCTTGCAAACATTTGTCCTTAGGAAAATTTCCACCTTTTTTTTAATAACTCAAGAACTTGTAGATCTGAAACACCCACATGTGGTAGTACTTAAAGTGAGGGAACTGGAACCTTTTGGAATATTTTCACGCTTCTTTCACAATCAGCAGAGGGTTGCAAAGTGAGAGGTTGACATATGGGTCACTTTTGCTGACACACTTGCTAGATCGCAAGCAGCTGCCAGACAATTTGTTTCAAGGACACAGAAATCACTGAGTTACAGTAAGAGAGCTGCACACATCTTAATCAGTAGGTCCTCTGCAGAAATGTATATGTTAGTTTGAAAGTGGTCTCCTTCACCAGCTTGAGGATAAAGATAAGTAAAACTGCTCTGTAGGTCTTTTAGAAGAATTGATTTGCTAATTGTAAGGTATTTTGATTAATTTCCTCTTTTATAACATGATAGTTGGACCAAAACGAAGTGCACAAAAAATTCACAAACAAAATATTTCTAAAGAAACAAACTTCCTACAAAAACCCAAAAGCTACTTTTCAGACTTATGAAATTTCTCCCAAAAATATCATACTTCCTTCACTGCTTGCTCAAATGGTGGAATTAGTGTGGCATTTGAAGCCCTTTATGGCAGAATTCTCCATGTAAGGTTTGCACTTTCTCTTTTCTTGTGTGTTTGCACTGATCACATCTGTTTATGGTCCCAAAAGCAATTGCTACTATTTCTGTGTAATTCATGACGAATGAGTCTTCTTCATTGGCGTATTTTTTCTGCCTAAAAAGCTCTTACTAGCAATCTCATTTGTAAAACCAACGCAATGATGGGAAAGTGAGCTGAGCTATACTGTGATTCACGGATAAGAGTTACACTTTGACTGATGGTCCTTATTACTGCAGAGGACAACCTACTTTCAACTTAAGCTTAAGTTTGCTGGGCTGACAGAACACAGTCAAACAGAAGTCACTGAGAGACAGTAAAAAACCTTCACTAACATCTGTTAAAAAATAACAAAACCTTCCTGAAAGTATAAAATACATGCATGTATATTTTAGCTTCTGGGTAGAACTTTTCCTCTTAGGGCTCATACACTCCAAGAGACAAAATTATTAATGATGGATTAATCTTTTGCTGTTGCTTTTTTCTCATATACACCTCAGTCTGTAACACCACAGTCATTTGCTGTGGAGGTTGTGATGGTGCCATGGAGAATAATGACTGCAGTTGACAAATTAGGCATGGAACAGGCTAACTGCAGCAATATTCTTGTTTATATCACTTCAACTCACTTGCAGCCTTGAAACTGGGCACATAGCTAGTTTGTGTAATTTCTTCTGCTTACCTTGGTTAATTTAAATTACTCCTTATTTCATCATGTCTTAAAGTTGGCCTGAGTCTCTCAATCTCTTCATGGATGTCCTGCCACCACAGGCACAAAACAGAGCTTCCAATCTTTCCCTGACAAGTCTATTTTTTTCTTTTGCAGAAACCATTGCCAGTTTGCTTTTCACAGTAGTTCTCTCCTTGATCTTAAAGCTGCATCAGAACTAAAATTTTTCCCTTATTCCCTCCATAACCTTCAAAAAATTGGCTACCTCTCCTCTCCACCCTCACAGATAAATTTCTTATTCCTTTGCTATGACCAGAAGGCTGCTGTAACAGTCCTTTTCCTGGCTTGTCACTACTGTCTTGAGGAGGGTTACAGTTGCATTCACTGGTAGAATGAACTATTCATCTTAAAAAAAAAAAGTTATCACAGCAGTACTTGTCACTTCAGCTATGATCTACTACAAAACCTTTCTCTCTCTTTCTCTGCTGTGAAATACCTGCCTAGACTATCCCCTTGTCTCTGCTGTTGACCCCTTCCTTGGCTTTGCCAATAATACCAGTCGCCTTGTGTTTTCCTCTCATGTAAGAAGAGGCCTCCAAAAATTCCCCTTCTTCAGAACTCTCTTTGTCTTAATATTGACAAAAAGTATATGCTTATTAAAATTCAGGCAGCAGACAGGCTGAGGTTTCAGGCTAACTAGTATTAAGTCATCTTTTTCTCTCTGTTCCCTGTCCTGATTCAGCAGATGTTTTTCTTTACTTACATTATGCTTTTAGGATTTAAATTCATATATAAGGTATGTGCTCTACCTTGTAGGATGAGGCCCACATGCTGGATTAGTTTCTGACAGCTGCCTCAATACAATAATAAAAATAATATGTTACTACCTAAGTTGTGGAGAGTGCACTTGTAGGCTTGTCAGTCTAACTGGCACCTTCGACAGGCACCGTAATTTGCATTAAAATATCTGACACAGAACGGATTCCTGGTTTATATTAAAACATCTAGCAAACACAGAAATGAAGGCTCAGCCCTAATGGAGAGCGTTAGAGGAAAGCTATTGATGAAGCAATACTTCATGGTGTTTGGCAGCGTTACATGGTATGAGCACTATGTGTGTTTGGAACGGGGTGGGAGATTCGAGGTTGTATAGATACCCTTGAGACAGCACCTCTGTATTAATCTCTGTTTCTAGTTGTAAAGGGAAAGAGAAAAGCAAATGAACAAACTTCACACGGGAGATGGTAGCCTTTCAAAAAGACCTCTTTCATAAAGGGAAAGGCAGCCTTTCTTCCACAGCCTGGTGAAGCCTGTAAGACCAGTTGGAAAAGGATCACTGCCTCTCCAACAGGGTGCCCTGAGCAGGCCCAGTACCTCCTGGTGTAGGGGAGCTGCCAGGGGAGGTTTCGCTTCTCAGCAGCATTGCTTGCCCCTGAGCACACCAACAAGCCATGGCTGAGGACCCTCAGCAGACCCCCTTTTCCTTTCCATGGGCTCTTGTTCGAGAAGCAACAGGTCTGCCTGAGAAGCTGCATTTGGTGTCTGAGATGCTGCATTTTGTGATGTGGGCACAGCTTACCCTGGGTACCACTGACGAGCACTACCCTTTGAGCAGAGACAGGCTGGACAGACTGATACAACATACACAATGCTTCTGAACTGGCTGCTTTTCACATCCCCCTGAAGCATTGATAGCTTTGGAAATATATTTTTAAAATAAGCTTTTTATGACAATGAGTAAACTCAGAGCCAGGTGAAAGCTTGCCATTCAAAAGCCCTTTTGAAAGGGGAAAGCATACACATAGCTATACAAGATGCATTTTCTATTAAAAAACCCCGTAGACTAAAGAGGTGATGCCATGAGAATAAGGTCTATAATGTGGGCCTATAAACCCAATATACTACCAGCATTTGTACATTATTTTACATGGATGTGTTGGGTTTTTCTGGTAGTGTGAAGAAACCATCTTATGTCTTACTAATCCAGTGTTATCGTCTTCCCTGACCACCATTTCAAGTCAGATAAAACAGCATAACAAATTCTGTCTCCACAGGCTAATCTGCATTGTCCTCATCTTGCCGCTTCACTGGTATTTAATGTTCTCTCTACAAATACGCTGATTCAGCTTGACCTTCATCTCACACTTAAAATCCCCTCTCAACCAACTTTACAGCCACCTCGCCAGCAATCTTCGGTTCAGACGCAGTCTGGGTCCCTGCTCCTCTGCCAATCATTCACTTTTGCATGCATCACTCCAGATTTTCCATTCCTCTGCTTCAGTGTAATTTAGTTATGCTTAATTGAGTTACCCCTGATATCCTCCAGTGGCAGAGAAGAAACCTGGCCAATTGTCTTTGTTTTGTCAACTGTAATTCTCAGTTACAGTTTTCTTAAAACTGTCATCTCCAATTCACTGCCTATTTCAGAGCAGGGGTGGACAAAGCTCAATTTGAATGGCAAGTTTTACATAAACAGCTTATTAGACCAGTCTCTGGAGTCCCTGGGGGAGCACCAGCCCCCATCAAGCTGGAAGCTGCTCAAACACCCAAGAGAGGCTCTGCACTCAAGGGCATCCAGTTAAAATAGAAAAGAAGCATAGCTGGAGGGAAAGTGTTGGTATAACAAAGACATGGAGCTGAGGTAACACTGATTTGCCAGACTTATGTAGAAGAAAACTGAACAGATACTATTAAGGTTTGACTCAGAACTTCTTCCTCATGACAATACTCCTCTTCCCATCCTCAAGCACATTTTTAAAATGTATTTCTTCTCCATTGTTTCCACTATTTTTTTTTCCAGCTAAACAGTGTTGGAGTTGGCCAGTTCATTACCTAACGCAAGGCTCGCTGTCCCCACTGAAGTCAGCAAGGGCACACTATTATATGTACCTCACACATGTTGAGGATGACTTTTGTTTCCAGGAAATGCAGTGCTGCAGAAATAGAGTTTGTAAGGATGTTTTCGCAGAATTTCTCAAGCTTTTATGGACACATCAGGTAGCATTTGATGACTTCGTATTTTTTAAGAAAATATGAGTGCCACCAGAGAAACATCATGGAAAAGTCAAAAGCAGTTAGTGTTTTGCCTCTTAAAGATTTCAGAACAAAATTATTGAATAAATGTACTAAATATGGATTTGTATACGTTTACTTGAGAAATTAAAATGGATGATAACTTTTTTTATGAAGATGGTATAGAAAATGAGCTGTGTCAGAACAAAAATATTTCATCCTGACAACTCCTGTTTGGAAGACATCATTAATTCTTTGTCATATGGCTCAGTATTTTGGAAAATTATTTTGTGCATATGTGAGTATTTAAAGATTAGCTAAAGTTCTTGTATCTTAATGCAAGCAAGTACAAAGGTACTTTGTAGTTTATGAATTACCATTATTCACTGTGTTTTATTGGTATGTCCTCTTTATTTTATTAGTACTTTATAGTAAAAGCTTTGAGTGTGTTATGCTTTTTGAAAGGAAAGTTTAAACTGCTTGCTATTCTGCGATAAACAGATGTAGAATAGAGGCAGTAATAAAAGCACATCGTCTTTCGGTAAACAGCTGGATGTGATTACAGGATCAGAGATTCAGACTGAATAAATTCATTATTTTAAATGAGAGCCAAAAAATAATCCTTCAAAAAGTAAGTTTGAAATTTTTCAAAATACGTCTAAACATATGTCTTAACAACCATACTAGCACTGTAAAACAAAAGGACTATACCAGAATTTCTTAAGCCTGCATTTCCCTGGTATGTTCTGAAAGCATTGCAAAAATAAAGCTGATGGGAAACACCATGGAAAATGGCAAATTCCAATTTTCTTACATTCATGAAATTTTGTTCTAGGGAATGCTGTGATCTCTTTCACTCCTGTGCTGCCAGTGTTTGTGCCTATATTTAACTTTACTCCCCTGAATAGTCTCATCAAATTCTCTAAAACTGATCATAATTTTAGAGTCAACAATGGAGATGAGAGCTTGCAGGATTTGGAGTGCACTTTACCTTTCTGGTCTTAAACTACAGCTAAAAATTTTCTAACTTCTACCTTTAGTAGAGCTCTTCTAGTCTCTTGCAACATCTTGCAAATTTGCAAGTCTAGAAAAAAAAGAACAGTTTGCAGTTTTGGGGCTATATTTTCTTAAAGATCATATTTCAGCACCCTTGTTAAGTTTAGAATAATGCATAATCAAAACTGAAAATTTTCTTCCCCCTCTAAATTTGTCTCTATGAACTTCTAGACCTCAGTATTCCTTGCCAAGTTTTAGTTAATAAAACATGAAAAGGATCTTTTTTTCTTTGACTATGACAATAAGTCTTTCTTGTTGCTTCATTTACAAAATATTTTAAAAAACAAAATGTTTTCTGAAGTGAAAAACTAGATTGAGATGCTGATATACTTAGTAAATCATCACTCCTGAAAACTGGTGTTATTTTGTGTGTTTCACACCTTTCTAGAAACAAAAATCATGTCATGCTGGTAAATGCTCCCCAAGGAGTCTTCCCCCCTGCTCCCTGCCCTTATTGTTTTTTGATGGCTTCTATTAGTGCCTAAGAAGAGATACTGCATATTTCATGTATAATATAATTTTATGCAGAACACTGTATATGAAATATTTTGATTTGTTATTTGTCCTTTGACCAGATGTACTTTCAAAGATTTGCAAAACAAACCCCCTTTTTTTAAATCTGATTATGCAAGCTACTGAATGCCCCTTTGTCTTATATAAAAAATAAGTAATCAGGGAGAATCAGAAAATCTATTCTATCCTTAGAGCTGTCTAATTTCACAAGTATGAAAATAGGACCATTTCCAGGAGACATCTCCTTTTTTATCAAAACCTTTCCTGGTCTTTTTCCTGTATCTGCATAGTCACCAGAATCTGTCATTCATTGGCCCTTGCATTTGCACAAACTGAAGAATTTGAGGTAGTCTTTTGTTATAAATCTGGACTTAAGAACAAATATGACCTGATAACTCTGAGGACCTAATGAGGGAACTGTGGTTTATGATAGTACAGATGTACTCTAGATAGTGGGAATCCCTAACAAGTATTTGTTCATGTACTTTGGCTTGGATACTATTAACAATATAAAAATACTTTAAAATACAAATAAAAAAATATATATTTCTGTTCTCATATATGTTCTGATAGCATTACTGGTATGCAACTAAGGTACATGCTAGCTTTATATATTCTCAGTTTGGGCAGAGGTACAGATTAAAGCCTATTCATAGGAAGGCAGCTATTTAATATAAAACTCTAACAATGAAAAAATGTATGTTGTTAATAAAACTAGTTCGACAGCACTGATGTGAAGATCTGTCTGATGTCAGCTGCAAGGCACCAAAACAACTAAATCTGCATAGCTAATAATCTCTGGAACACTTCTTCCTAAGAAGTACTCCTTAAAGAATAGATTATCAATTCTTTGTCTTTAGCTTGCACTATACTGACATAATTTACATTATAGAAAATAAAATAAGCCACAGCAGGCAACAAAAGTTCATGTTAATCTAACAGGTCATGATATAAAATTGCCATTTCTTACTTGAATTTTTCATTATGGCTAGAACTCTGTTCCTGTCTTCTAGGCTTGTGTCATACTTTTGACTGGATAGAGTTAATTTTCTTCACAGTAGCCAGTATGGGGCTGTGTTTTGGATTTGTGCTAAAAACAGTGGTGATAATGCAGAGATGTTTTAGTTGTTGCAAAGCAGTGTTTACACTAGTCAAGGACTTTTCCAGCTTTCCATGCTCTGCGGGTGCACGGAAGCTGGGAGGGGACACAGCCAGGACAGCTGATCAAAACTGGCCAAAGGGATATTCCATACCATATGACGTCATGCCCAGTATATTAACTGGGGGGAGTTGGCTGAGGGAAGCAGCAATCGCGGCTCGGGGACTGGCGGCGGCGGTCGGCAGGTAGTGAGCGGTTGCATCACTTTTTTTTTTTCCCCTGGGTTTAATTTCTCTCTCTCGTTATTTTCCTTTCCATATTATTATTATTATTATCATCATCATTACCCTTATTACTATTTTATTTTTATTATTGTTCTTATCTCAACCCACGAGTTTTCTTACTTTTGCTTTCCCCATCCCACTGTGGTGGGGGGAGTGAGCAAGCAGCAGAGTAGGGCTTAGTTGCTGACTGGGGCTAAACCGCGACAGCCTGTGAAGAGTATGTCATCTTCAACTTGGCGATCTCTCAAAATTCGCACTTCTTTGCACAAAAATTTGGAAATTATTCCTACATTACATTTCTAAGAAAATTACTTTCTCCTCCTCCTTAAAGCGGTGCCCTTATCTCTCACGTCAGTTACTGCAGCGTCCTTTTCTCTTCTTTGTGAAATGCAGTCAGCCTTACTCCCACCACCCTGTCTGCTGCAAAGGATTTTTCCTAACATGCCACATTGACCACTGAGATTTCCCTGTGCACCCCACTGCTGCGCTTCCATTCTCTGTTTCACTGACCACGCTGCTTGATTTCCTTCTGTAAGACCGCTGATACTCATCCTGGCCATATGCACTTATTCTCATTTCTTGTAAAAATACTGATCTCTGGCCAGATGTAATGCCAGCCTCCGCTTCTCTTGTTAACGTTCCAACACAGAGTCTTCGTGTTTCTCTCTGGCATCCTTCATACTCTAAAAGAAAGGTCCATGACTAGTCACAGAGCTACCTCATTATTTTTCTTCCCCATCTTCCATACTATTTTCCTTTGCTCTGATGCCTATAAACTTTTGACAACAGCATGCTCAGAGCATACGTTGATCAATAAATACTATTTCTTTATTCTTTTGTTAGTCTTCTCACTTAGCCTAAGTTCTCTCAGAGGCAGAGGATGTCTTGTGGTCCCCATTTCCACAGTGCCAAGGACAATGGGTCTTCATCCATGAATTAGGTGCCTAAATGCTATAATATTCTAAATAGTAACTTGTATTCCCTACGAGTAGGTCTCTACCCATGAAACTGATCGATAAACAAGAGTTTAGAGGCTTGAATTAGGAAGTAATGTGTTCTAGGGCATTTTCTTGCTAAAGCCTTAAGGAAGTGGCATGATTGACTTTTGTGCTGGGCTTTCCCATTGTACATTTCTATTTTATATGCCCGAGGAAACCCTCCTCGACATTAGACTTCAGTTTGTCTTGTTCTGTAAAAATTGCCGGCTGCTTCAGGGTAAGATTAGAAAAACTCCGTAGAGGAAAGCTATGTAAAAAATATGATAGAAAGTTTGTTTAATCCTATCAGTTCATCACTGGCTTATATGCTGAAACCCAAAGGTCCAAAAGTACTCATTTTCTCAAAGAAAAAAACAATCCTTCCTGTAAATATTGTATGTATGACTATAATTCTGGCTTTGGAGATTTTAAAGGGTGGGATAAGTAAAAGAAAAAACAGAGAAATATACTCTCTGTTATACATTTCATAATTTTTCCCCATCTCTTCTCATTAGGAAAAAGCAAAGAACAGAAATAGTCACTGACTTCAGAACAGAGATTAGGAAATAAGATTAATATTAATTACCCAAAAAGTAGTAGGAGTAATGGCAAAAAGACAGCGATATTAAACTGGATAAGCTCAGTAAGTTAAAGATAAAACTGTACTCATGACACAAATAGTCATTGCTAGTTCCTACAGAAAAGGAGAAAAGTACCCAAGGCAATGATGGCTTAGACACTCCTGTAAAAATGAAGATTTTATTTTTTTTCTGTAAGTGAATGAAATGCTACAGGGAGAAGCATGATGAAAAAGCCTGAGAGTGTATAGCAATAAAAAGAGATGGCTATATGAATGAACTCTGTGGCACTAGAAAGCAAATAAAGAGACTACTAGGTCTAAGGGATGACAAATGCAATATGTCAGCCAATGTGGAGACATTCTTGAAAGAAAAGAACATAATAAAATGACAAATAAAATACAAGTTTGTTATGAAAAAAGTATTCTAAGTCAAAGCTAAAAACCTATATTTAAAGATACTATTACTAGAACAATATAAGTATGTTACATCTCTTAATCCACTCACTGTAATATCTATAGAAACTAGAGAGATATAAAACATTAAGTGCAAATTTACTCCCTTTTAAAAGTGCTCAAGCATGAAGAAATGTCTTTGCATAGAAGAATGAAAACAAAGCAGAAGCAAATAACTGAAAAAGAAAGAAATCTATAAAGCTACTTTCCTTAACAATACTTTCAGAAGTGCTGAGGGCTCTTGAACTTTCTCATGTCAATAATCTTCCTCACACTGATTTTTTTTTAGGGTTTCCTAACATGAAGTTTCTACCCTTGTTTCACTAACATATGTGTGTAACCTAGCCATGTAAGATGCCTTTGGAAGTGTTTCACCATTAAGATAAGAAAAGCTTAGGGAGTTCCTGGGCTAGACGTCTTATCTTTGACTATGCCATACAATCTGACAACCTGCTGTGAAGAAGAGGTAATAAAACCCCTTCATACTGAAACAAATTAATGTGGCCAGTGTTATTTATTTTCTAGATAATTGCAATAGCAGCACATTTTGCTTTTGAGATTCCTGACACTGTAAAGTGACGTTCAGAGGTACAATATCTAAAGACTCTAGGCTGCCTGTCTGCTTACTCACTGCAGCAAACTCTGGCACTGGACTCACCTCAGGAAAACACAGTGTCCCTGCTCAGGGAAATACAAGACTTCAGACTTGCTGTTTCTTGCATTTGTCATGTTGCGTAATAGCCACAATTAAGAAAAGGTCTTTGAGCTCTCACTTAAAGAAACACTACCTGAACAGAGACTACCTGAATCCTGAAACCATTGTTGATAGAGAGAAGATAAGCTCCACTTGAAGGAATATCATTATTCTTATTAATATGTCATACCAGGGTGTGAATCCCTAAGAAGGGATAGGTCCCTGGATCTTCTGAGCATCTTGCAAATAAAGAAGGAAAGGATGCTTCAAGGATGACTGGGGCCACTTGAATGCCAGCAACTTGTTCTAATTCATGCATATTAATGTACACCTAGATATTCTCATTACCTGTTGGCAAAAATGTCACTGTTTGAATCCCACTTAGGGGCTGTCATCACCTTCCACCAGCACTAGGAGGCCTCACCAAGTATTTGTGTTGGACACTGGATTGAAGGAAATCATGTGAGCAAGGAAGAAATTGCCGTAGGACAAGGTGTTCCTTAAAAATAACATGTCCTAGACAAATTATTCCTGAATACATGCTTAAAGACACTGTGTTAATAAGGGAAACATTAATACAATTTATACTTCTAGCCTTCTGTCTTGAAAGAGAACTTAATCATCAAATTTCCAAATGCTGTTCCATTAAGATAAATGCATGTTTACACTGGGTTTAGCTCAACAAATTTGATTTGATAATTTACATTAATGTTGTAGCTTATTGACAGTTTAGCTAATGCGTCTTGCATCTTCTGTGCAATTGTTTGACAACATTGCTTTATGACTTTCCTGAGCTGTCAAACACACTGAATCTACATCTCCACATGAGCACGCATGAATGGTTCAGTAGCTTCTGTGTACATGAAAGCCAGAATGATGAAACACAGAAATACAGTTAAAGGCATAGATAACCAAACCCAATTACTCTACATAGTTTGCACTCTGTTGACTCTGGTAATTTTAATTGTTTTCAATCACAAACAAGGCAAAAGTCAACAAGAATGTGAATCATACTGTGTCCTGTGGTTCTTGCAGACTTACAAATAGGTTTGTCAGCATTTCTGGCATACAACAGCTGCATGATGGTACCAAATGTTTTATGTCTAAAGCTCATTAGTTTTTTCTTTGCTTTGTAGAAATAGAAATCTGTGCATGCTTTTGAAATGGGAAGCTCTGAACTCAACTGTACATCGCACTCAGTTATTTTTTCTTGAAATGCCTGCCTCAGGTAAGGCCAGTAACATATTTAAACTGATCCTTTTTCATTATAGAATGAGGAAGTAGGTGAGTTACAAAGAAAATGGATCTATTCCTCATAGCAAGAATCAGTCTGATGGCTTATTTGTAAATGTAATATAGAAACAGGGAGTGAGGGAAGATACACAAAAGTATCCAAGCTAGGAACAAAGGTTTCTTATGCTTTCTATACCATTGCCCTTGCTTTCAAATGCACTCTGCCCCCACTAACTATACTGAGGATTTTCTTTTTGTAAACTCATTCTATAAGAAATTATCAAATGAATGAATGAGATAGAGAGGTCAATTATGCTGGCTACAATGAAATTGCTATTAGAAGCCGTTTAGAAGGGTAATCTCCCTGTTTCTTTAACTTTCTGTATTTGCTCATTACAGAAATAATTGCTTTATTTATTGACACATACAAGGGTTTGTCACACCTCACAATTTATAACTACTAGATTTTTTTCCCTGTGACAGTGATTGTACACAGTGTAGCCAGAATGACTAAAAGCTAATGTATGCTCTTCTAAAATGTTGCATTTGGCCTACAAATATATCTTAGACCTGATTTGTTTAAAATCTATATGCACGAATAGATCAGTGACACAGAATCTTAAATGGTGAAACACTGGAAACTCTGCCAAGAGGCCAAGGGAGTGTTCACTTTCTGGCTTTCACCTGATAGAGGCAGGATGGCCTGGAGGCAGGGCAGTGCAATAATTAAATGGGAATTGCCAAGCAGGAATGGACACAGCCAAGCTGGCCTCAGGATGCCCTTATTCAGAGGGTTTTCTAAGCTGCTGAAATAACTTGAAATAAAAAGTTTGGCAAACTGTAAGCCAGTGATGACCCAGTTCTGGCTAGCAGAAAGAGAATTCTTGGTGTGGCTGTAGCCACACAGACTTTCACAGCTGGAAAAGTGGGGGAGGATTGTTTCTCTTCTCCCTCCCCCCACAATACACCAAGAATAATGACAATGGGCATCAGGGCCCAGATTTTGCCAAGATACCTTCTCTTCAGTGCTGTGATTTTCAACATGGAAAATTGAAGGGTAACAATTCCTGTGCCTATCTCCTTGGACACCAGGAGGAAATATATTAATTTGCCTGGGCAGACTTTTGCAATTGATTGATTTGACATAATTTCCATGCTGCCTCTGTGAAAAGTCTCCTCAGGGTGCAGGTGGGAAGTGGTTGCAATATACACCATTATATTTTCAGTGTGTGATACCTATGCAGCATCCATCACCTCCACGTCAGAACCTCATTAGGTTTAATGCAATTACTCTCTAGCTGTGCTGTGAGAACATGTAATGCTGCTACTCTTATTAGTGGAGAAAATGATGTATTGGAAGGCTAAGATCTACTTATTTAGATAATTCCAACTAGACCCATCTGAAAAAAAATTAAATCAATAGGATACAGACACCTTTATACCTGCAAAGATTTTGTTAAAACAGTTTGTTTAGGGTTACCACAGGGACTTATGGGATCAGGGGAACTGAACCCGATTGTGTGCTCTAACTACAGATCCAGCCTTTCTCCCTAGTTGGTTATTTCCAGTATCTCAGTATTCATCTCCTTACAGAGGAATATGTATTTAGTGTCAGGGGTGGAGAACAGTTTATTTATTGACCGTAAAGTCAGTACACCACCTAGCCTGAGAGAATTTATAAAAAGCTATTATTAACCTAGGCATGTAACTGCATCCTTATAATTTGTTTCTGGGCATATGTGTCTTAGCATGTGCTTGTGTTACTTTACCTCTATACATTTCAAAACCTATGAACTGGAATGAAACTAACCTTGTATTTGAATGAGTCTTTAGGGCAGAAGCCTAGCTCAGTAACACAGAGAAACTTTTTTCTTTTTTTTTGGCATATGCAAAGCCTGCTGATAATGTGCTTGGCTTTAGGGCACCAGGAACTCCACAAAGCTTTATTCACATTTGACTGCTGTGTAAAAGGTTCATGCAGATGAATGGGAACATTTCACTGGAAACTGCAGTAGATTCTGGTTACAAGATTTTTGTTTCAGCTTCTGAGTTGCCTCTGATGTAGCTCACATTCTCCCTTTTGCTTTCAGTGTTGCTCACGAGACTGCTCAGGGAGAATTATTTTGTTATTGCTATGATTGTTTTTCACTTGGGCTGCTCATGACCTTATCCAAATGCCTCAAAATCCACCAGTAGCATTCAATGAAGCTTTACTAGCTAGAAGTTGGAATGGCATCTTCCCTTTTGTTCATTGTGTGTTGTCCTGGGCACACCTGAATGGCTTTCTTCTGCTCTGCCAGCCATTTTAATATGTACTTTATTGTAAGAACAATTGGCTGCTAGGCCAACATCAGCTTTCACTGCAAGGAAAGGATATTTCTGTATTTGTGAGCAACAACCATTTTTTTTCCTCGTCCATAAATTTTCAGATGAGTTCAGTCTGCAGCATGCAGCTCTAGACCATGCTGAAGTTCAGCCCCAAGGCCTTTGCCAGATCATCATAAAGATAGAAGCCATCTGTAAAATCTGGATCTCTGTGCAAACTTCCTCAAGACTAGAGCCATTCAGATCTGAGGCTTTGATTTGCATGACACACTTCTGAATATTGACATTTGGCTGAGTCAAAAAACACAAGTTAAGCCAGCCCAGAGCCTTCCTCTCCACCTGTTTGTACAAAGCTGCCAAGCAGAAAAATTAAATGCTTATATTACTAAATGGGAAAGCCTGTTAAAACTCCTGAGCTGTTGATTTCTGCATTATTTTTTGTTTACTTGATCCTATAAAAATGTTGCTAGCATCTCTTATCAAAGCTGGGTATCTGTTCAAGGGTGTTGAGAACAGTAAATCCCACCAAGGGCTGACTTCTCTTTTGCGATACAGACTCACAGAATGGCATAGGCTGGAAGGCTCCTCTGGAGATCACCCAGTCCTGTCGCTGCAGCTCTGTAGTGAGGTCATGTCTAGCTATCAGAAACTCCTGTCAGTGCAGATAAGGGGTTCCTGTACAGCCATAACAGTGGTGTGGCTTGGACTGAAAGCTTGGGGAGAGGACTTACTTACCACCACTGCACAGCCCTGGAAGACTTGTTCAGAGCCATTTCTTCTATATCTGAAACTGTGGGGCAGACTGCACCTCTCTTGTTTATCTATTTTCAGTCCAGAACATCTATTTTACACTTCAACAAAAGAATGGCACACAGGAACATAATGTGATAGCAGCTGGAAATATAACGAAGGAGAAGGAGGGTAGTGACTCTAGCTTTGAACAGAGAAAACCAATTACAGTCAGCAGATGGGGAAGCATCTCTGTCCATTGCTTACCCTTTC
>VZTV01043032.1:0-10044 GCA_013400875.1 Anhinga rufa | reverse complement strand
TTTTTCCTCTCATTTCTGTTTTGTTCCTGACAGACCATACTTAGTGCAAACTTTTGGCCTCTTCAAGCCCATGGAAGTCAGGGGTTTCACCTAAAGCAAATCAATAGAGAAATGTGCCTTCTTTGCCCAGATTCTCTTCTGTATTCGTTTCTGGTTTTGTTCCACTGCAGAGGCAGTTTTAAGAGGGCTGTTTACTACATGCCCTGCAGTTACGGTTTGACCTCTTTGAAGTGTTACTCAGGAAGCTGAAGGGCGGGCTGGAAAGCTCATCTTGATTTAGTTTCCCAATTCAATGTATAAATCATTGCAACTGCCTGCAGATCATGCTGGTTACGATGGAAGAGAAACAGTTCTTTTCTGAGCTTCTTTATCTGGCACATTAACTAAAGGCCACGGCTCCCCTCCGGGACGGACAGTTCATCAAAACTTTTACACGTGCATGCCATCTTTAGAACTCCTGTTACTATGCTGATGCTGTAACTTGCGTCTCTAGACCCACACTGAACAGCCATTTACCCGGCAGACACTGACAGACAAGGTGCTGGATAGAACATTGATGACAGAAGATACTCCAAATGACAAAATGCATGAAGTCTTATAGCAAACTGAATTTCTGGGGCTTTAATATACTTTATCACACTGATAACCTGATTTGGCATTCCTGAATATGAGAAAACCTCTTAACTTTGACTGTGTTTAATTTGCTAGCTTAATATGTCATGCCATGCTCTAGGCTGGACCTGTTATTGCTGTGACAACCTTTTTACTCGAGTGATAATGACCCTGGATGCTGCTGCTGAAGGTGACAGCAGAGAAAGTATTGGCTGAGATTTCTATAGCAGTGCTAGGAGTTCATTCAGAAATTTTTAACACAAAATAAGAAGGAGTCCTTCTGCGTTTATGCAAGATCAGGACCCTTGAACGCTACAGTAATATTAAAGCTGTAATTGTAACGGTAGGAAGAATCTTAACCCCTGACATGGGGCATTATCAGGCCTCAAAAGTGCAAGAAAAACAATAATGCGGTGATGTATTTACTGAATTTTCTAATGGATGGTGTTGAATATGCTCATAAAATCAAGGGATTGCTTTTCAGATGCATGGAACATTCGTGACTTGTGTTGACTACAAATGCAAGTGCTTAGCACTTCTGAAAGGAGACGATACCATGTGAAAATCCATTATAAAATGTGATTTTTCATGCTAAAACTAATGGTAAAATGAGATGACTCTATTGTTAATTAGCACTAATTCATTTTACAAAATCTATATATATAATGGAGAAGAGCTTCAGAACATTGCAGGTATGATACTGGCACCCGGATCAAATAGATTTACCTCATACTTACATCTTCAATGTGCAAGACTTTCAGAATATCAAAGTATAAGGGGAGCTGAGTGAGATTTGACCCTCTGCCTTACAAGAACATATTACTTGAAAGTTTGAGGAGACAGGAAGAACGTCAAGGTAACCAGTATTCAAACCATATATGCCGTAGTCTCTGTGGAATGTTTTCTTTTCGGTTCTTGTTATATTGTGTAACAAGATATTCAGTGTGGCTTTCAAGTGAGAAAAAGATTGTGAAGTTCCTAAGACTTAGTAAAGTCCTCCTTTTCAGAGAGAAACTATGTAGAGTAGGCTTTCAACTCTGCAGAGGAATCCGAGTTCCTCAGCCTAACTGCTGTGGGTAGTTCATGCCCTGTTGCCGAAAGATGTTTGTTGTTCTCTGTGATCTTTTCTTGACTGTCTTGGAGATGAAGCGCCCTGTTCACGTGTGCCTCTGTGCACAGACTGGGATAGCTAGTCATCAGGGGCCTCTCTCCTGCTAACGGATGGTCTCAAGGCTTAATTACAAATTGCCTCCAAATACAGCCTCTGGTCTTTTAAACCAAACTTCTCGCATGTCGCAGACTCATTAGACGCTATGGGCCTTGCAAAAAATAAATCATAATAGAAGAGGGTTTCTGTAAACTTGCAGGCATCCTTGCACATGCTTTGCCTCATCACATCAGCAATAATAACTCTCCTTACATGACAACAGGGAACGTTATACTTTACAAACCCAGCAGAACCCACAGAGATCTTACTTGTGGAAGTCTATTAATGTCTATGATCTATTAATGAGTCTATTAGTGTTCTATGATTTAGGTAGTGAAAAATATTTAGTGATGAAGTAGCATCTAAAAAATTTGTGGGAATGCCAGATGTTCTGCAAAGTCCTGCTTTCCTTTCCTTCATCTCCTAGTTTAGTCAGAGAGTAGGAAGTTCCTTAGAATGAGATCCACGCCAGATCCTTGAAATCCTTGTCTGTGCACAGAAAATGAAAAATCATGTAATAAAACGAATTACAAAAAATGCATAATATATGTATGTGTATTGTGAACCTCTGTTGTGCCCCCAGCAGCAGTATTCACAAGGACGGTGAAAACAGAAGCATTCTAATAGCTTTTACTTATGGCCATATGTTTCTGGTGTATGGTAGAAAGGCTATTAAAAATTTAATGCTCTCAGAATTCAAAAGTCTATGGCACATGTTTAGCATCATGCAGTAGAAATAGATTGTTCCCTGGAGAACCGGCAGTGACAACCTACAAATCATTCGTGCTTGTTCAAACAATGTGTTATGAAGGAAGGATTGTGGGAGATCATATGAATCATATTTCATACCCTCCCCATAAAAAGAATTGCAATTATATTGGGAAAATATTGAGTCGGATACGTGTTGTGAGAGGTGTTCTGGTTTTACACTCTGCAGCCAGAGCCATTGGCTGCAGCAAATCACTGACCAGTTTAAAGATCTACAAATCAATGTCAGAGCCTGTAATTAATCTCAGTGTCCTAAAAGTGAGCTGACAGTTTGTTCTGAAAGGAGTTTTATCCTCCAGGGTAGCCTGGTAGTAATACTGACACAGGGAATTACTGAGTCAGGCTGACAGTCACGCCTGGAAGGGTCACCCAGGTTTCTAATGACTAAATGCCTTATTCATAAGGAAGTGTTTGTCTTATTTTCATGCGTTTAGGAACTGTAGGTCAAAAGCCTAATTCCTGGTGTAACTCCATGGACTTCGACTGGATTTATGCCGAGGATGAGTTTGGTTTCCATGAACTTACTGGAATTGTAATGGTTTTATCTAAATGGATCATGGACCACAAGTGTGCTGGGGGGCGGCTGAGGGAGCTGGGGGGGCTCAGCCTGGAGAAGAGGAGGCTGAGGGGAGCCCTCATCGCTCTCTGCAGCTGCCTGAGAGGAGGCTGTGGGGAGGGGGGTCGGTCTCTTCTCCCCAGTCACTGGTGATGGGACGAGAGGAAACGGCCTCAAGCTGCGCCAGGGCAGGGTTAGGTTGGATATTAGGAAAATGCCTTCCCTGCCAGAGCGGTCAGGCCCTGGCACAGGCTGCCCGGAGCGGTGGGGGAGTCACCGTCCCTGGGGGTGTTCAAAAAACATGTAGACGTGGCACTTCAGGGCATGGTTTAGGAGACCTGGGGGTGTTGGGTTGGCGGTTGGACTTGATGATCCCAGAGGTCTTTACCAACCTTAATGATTCTATGATTCTGTGCTTTATACATGTTTAGTAATCACTGTAGGAATGCAGTGTAACGGGTTCCAACTTAACTATTAATTTTCAGAAGAATTGTCTAATATTTATCTAATATTCTTCAAAAGGCAGTTTCACGTTTTCTGCGTATGTGGTACTAAGCAAGAGGCTGTTTCAACTAGAATACCGCAGTCAAAATTTTCCTAACACAAATGTGGTAAATTAAAAAGGAAAGGATGGATTTATGGCAGTGATGTTGGTTAGTGGCACCACGCTGCAGGAAAGGGGCACATCTGTGGCTGAAAGAGTAAAAGAATTTAAAATCAAGTTAATGGTCTGTATAATATAAGGCAAATCCCAGAGGTCTAATGATGCTGCTGTTAGGTCAAGTAGCTACTATGGTTTTAACAGTCATAAATAAGGAGCTTAAGAAAGTGGCAGGTAACTGAGAGTTAGCTTGTCATTGTACTCTGAGTTGTCATTAAAGCGAGTTTTAATGTTGGTAAATGAGCTCGAGACACAAAATACCAATATTACCATGTTCTTCAAAAACATTATTGGATCTTTTCTGTTAAGGTGTCAGTTTATAAGTAACATCGTGCTTAGTTTTTATATTCCGCTTTTTATTAGTAGGTGAGAGAGGAGGTAAGTATTGTCATTTTCTCACTTTGTGAGAAAAACGATGGTTTTCTTTATGTGACATCAGCAGAATGGAGGCAAGAACCCAAGTCTGTTAAGTTGCCTCTGGCACGCAATCCGATGGACCACTTGTTCAATTAAGTTCTTTAGGTTATTAACATGATTCAATTAAATTATGAAATTTTCTTTAATATCCCGGAAGAAACCCGCAGGCTATCCAGAAGCGCTTATGCAACAGATGTTAGAACACATAAACAACTTTTATATTGCTTGGTGTAAAAGCTTGGCAGTCTCCATGGTCGCCTCTCGTATTCCGTGCTGTGGGACACTGAGTAAGCTGCTCTGTGATTTGCAGATGATACTTTTAACTACTTCAATACTATCTTAACTGTTTCTCTCTTGCTTCCTGCAGTCTTGATTTGTTTTGTATTGGTAGCTGCAATGTAAATCCCACTGAAAAATCCAGCCATATAAATACAACTGGTCTAAGTGCAATGGAGTGCGCTTTAAACTGGGCAAAAATTAAATCAGAAAAACTATCTGTTCATAATTCGATTAATTCATTTTTAGGTTAAATTCATTGAGGCAGTTTCTCATCTCAGTTGTGCTTATTGTAGGCTACTCTAGCCTTTACTATGTAGTTCAGGCTTCTCATCAGCGTGAGGAGGGAAACTTGCTCATGCAGTGATGTGGTTTGTATTTATCTTCATATTGTTATTTGTATTTCTGTGCCCAATGAATACAGACTGCGCTTTTCCGTTTAATATGTTGGAGTGAAATCTGATTTTTGTAATAGTTTTTGTTTCGATGGTAGCAATTCAGCACTCTTATTCACAGCCAAACAGAAAGCCATCCTATAAGCTTAGGAAGTTAACAAAGGAAACCAAGTGCAAGCCTTTGGCGATTTTCTTCAGTGCCGATGTACAAGGAGGTCGGTGGCTGATGTTTGACATCTAATCAGTCAATCACATGGGCAGAAGTTGCACCAGTGGCATTACTTTTTGTGTGTTCGGAAGAAATGGTTTACTGACTTTTTCAAGTATACAAATAAGGAATGGAAATAAAACTTACGGACCAGTGAGGTCACAATCCCTTTCTGTGTAGCACAGCAAAACCGTACCTGGAACAGCCTTCTGTTTTGGGCAGCAGTGAAGCAGGAATATGAAGATTAATTGGAAATAATTCATGGGGAAGCAGAAATATGTTAAGTTGCACTTAATATATACTTGAGAAGTGTGTAAGAGCTATGTACATAGCCAAGATATGACTTATGGAGAGACAGTACGAGAAATTCCAGCCAGGAGAGAGAAAAAATATTGAGAATGGTACTGGCAGCGGGAGGCGTTGGTACAAGTCAGCAGTAGCACTGATGTTATAAAAGGCAACGTGTGTATGCATGAGAGGTACGCGAACTTGGGCATAAATGTTAACTGCAAGCTGCTGAGGTTGCCTTCTGTTGCAGAAGGTGACTGTACAAAGCAGCTTGGCCCAAAATAGGGGAGAACAGTGACCATTAGTCAATGATACCCACCCTCCTGAGTTGTGACTGATGTTCTGGACAGGACGGAGAAGCTGCTTGGAGCCGAAAGTCTGGTTTCTCCTGGCAAGCTGTTGGACCGATCATTCCGTGCTGTGCCTGAGAAAGACGTCCTATTGATCATAGCTGTGCGGAATCAAGGCAAATAACATGGTCAGAACTGTCAGGGAATGAAAAAAGAGGTGCAACAAAATAGGGGGAAAATATTAAGTTCTACTCGACTACACAGTATTTACCTAAGGGAAGGAGCTAAAGCCGCTGTAATACAGTTCGCTGGGAGTGCTATATGACTGCATCATTGGAGAGTGGGGTAGGAGCTGCTTGCATAAATCAGGCTTCAAAAGAACTGAAGAGGCATTTAGCTCTCTGCTGTCTACCTGGTCCCAATTACAGGTCCATGGACAGATCATTTGCTTGAGAGCATGGCCACAAAGTTTTCAAGTTTACGTGCCTTTGGCCAGCTGTGGGCTGCAACTTGTGCAGTAAGGCTGTGTAGTGTTCAAAAACAAACAAAAAGCTCAGAAACTCACTTGGTGTACATGAGAAAGGGATAAATAGCGTCCAAATTAGGAATAACTTTATTCATCTCTACATTATTTATGTGTGATTTTTCTTGACGGCAGCACTGCCTTTGTTTCTCTGTTCGTTTCCCTCCATCTGCCTGCTTATTCTGTCCGTTTGGTTTCTGTTTGTTTGTTTGTGATATTTTCTAGTGATGAGTGATGGGTATTGTCCTGCACCCAAGATTTTGCTGAACACTTGGGGTGTAAGAGAACTTTTCTCAAGACATATTGTTATGAGTGATGCTTTTGCATTCCTTAGAGCATACTAGAAGTTCAGTAAGGGAGAATTTTGAACTGAGGTGCTAGCTACAGGAATCTAGAAGGGTCCAGAGAGGATACTTTGAACATATTTTTAACAACTACACAAACTCCTAACAGCAGTATTTCACATTGTTGTCATAAGCCAATAGAGCTTCCCTTTTGTAGAGAGGGTGCAAAGGAAGCAGTACTTTTTCCCAACTTAACCTCTAGAGAATAATAATTTTCCATCTTCCGTTTCTCAGATTTTGTTAACGTATAGGAAATCAGAGGTTCTTTCCTATAAGTTACGCTTATCATATGAGTTAGGATTATTAAAGGAACTATTTCTCTGTATGAACAACAATGAATGGACACAGACTCGAGCACATTAATCATGAGATTGTCTTGTGTTATGTGTGTTTGGCACATATTCTTTGCAGAGTTGCCAGATCACTTTATGTATGCAAGAAGAATGATGTCTTTGTAGCATTAGCTTTTTGGCTATCATCGCACCCCTCAGCAGCTCTCTTTCATCACCACAGTTACCACTGAGAGTTTTCCTAGGATGAATAGATCTGGGTTGTATAGAAGAGTAAATCGTAGTGCTATGTAGATTCTTTCAGTTTTCTCTTCCCAGAAATGCTCAGTCTTGACAGATCACCAGAATAGATGGTTGCCATGATAGTACATCTCCATGATATTAAATATTAAATATTAGTGTTTTCCTAACTGCGTGCGTTCAGCTGTGTTCTGAGAGATCTAAAATGCGTGTACTTGGTGAGACAGGTACCTTTGTAACTGGAGAGTCCTTTCATGCCTCTCAATATGCATTTGTCTGTGCCTAAGAATGGAAGAGGGTTGGAGGAGGAAATGGAAAAGGCAGGAAGGGAAGGTGACCACGCAAGTCTCTCTTGTTTGTATGTTTACATCAAAAGTTTGTGATCCAGCCCAAACTGGTACTGAAATCAAATATACATCTGGTGTGAAATCCTCAGGCTCCAAAGTGGCCAAAGCCATTCAGATTTCAAAAAATTAGACAGAACTGTGTGGGGTGTTTTTATTTTTGTTTTAAATGTTTAGGGTAAACTGTTTTTCTACTAGATCTAGGAATTATGTCCATGTGTAATCAGGTTTAACACCGGACTGTTACATGAAAACTGATGTTCACCATGTTACTCAGGGCAATTAATGAAGGCTTTGCTGGTATTCTTTGATTATTATTTGCATATAACTTTACCATTGCTGACCATGAAGTGGAGCTAAGATAGTAACCTGAAGTGATGCAGTCAGTTGTGAATGACTGCATTCCTTCCTTTCTGATATCAGATCACAGTGCAGTGTGGTAGGAAGTGAAGTCAGGAAGTCAGCTGCATTTGCCCCAAGAAAGTTTATCTTGCTCAGTTTACCCCAGTGTAATTCTGAACTGAGAATATGATTTCCACTAGTATACTAAGGCTTCCACTTTCTTCAGTCATGGAAGCCGTAGCCATGACAGTCTATGTGGAAGGTAAAAGTTACATGCGGTGAAATACAAAAAGAAAGATGCCTTTTTGGCCCTAGTAATAGTGCTGGACAAACAGACCAACTTCTGAGTGCTTAAGATTTTGTTCAGGTCACTGGACATCGGGAGCTAGGTTGACTAGAAGCTAACAGGCTACAGTTCCACTTGGAATAAAGTAGTACCAAGTTCTAGGAAGACATGCTTTTAGATATCTTCCTCTTGAATTACTTTGATTAAGGGAATCTCTTAGCCATCTGTACTAAATTATCTTGGATCTGGGGGTCTAATGGGATTAATGTTTGCTTGCAGAGGCCAGCTGATGACTACTGACCTTTCAGTTCTTTTGGTTATGACTAGCAAGTAGACAGTTCCCCTTTTGCTCTCTATAGTAGCGTAGGTTGATTGCTCCCACATGATTCAGTCATCAGATGGAGTTTTGTAATGACTTTTTAGTTAATATTTGTATAGCAGGGTAAGCATGTTATGTCTGTGGTTAGTGTTCCATGAATAGCATCTCGTCACTGAGATCTGCTTTTTTAGCTGGCTCAGTCACTACAGCACACAGACAAAAATGCCTCTACTGTTGAGTTATTCCATGTATTTTTCTTCAAGACAGCAGCTGTGGTGCATGTAGGAAGTGTCATACCCAGCTTTAGCGCTTGGCTATGGTACGAGATGAATAGGTGTGCTATAAAGAGAGAAAGGAAAGACTTGCCAAGTAAGGAGAATATCTATAAAGTATCTATGCCCCTCGTATTAGTATCAGACATTTACAAGGCACTAAAGCATCCTCTGGCTATTACCAGCTTCATACTCGGGAATCTTTCCAGGGACTTGAACGTGGCAGGTGCTCTGAATTAAGTTTAAAAGAGTCTGAACTTTATTTTGTTTCCTATGAAACCAGTGATCTGCTTCATAGTTGATACTAAAGCATGTGCTTAGGTGCTTTTCTCTCCGAGATCCTGTCTGTACAAAAGCAGAATTTTAAATTTCAGCAATTGCTTATGCAAGAACATTAGGTATCTCACTTCTTGAGTATGTGATGGTTTTCTACACAGAAATATTCAGTAGTTGGAAGAAACGAGGAACATTTGATTCTCCATCAGCCCAGGATAATTGCAATGAAAGAGGAAGTTATTTTAGGTTATCGCTCTGTGAATCAGCATAGGAATATATATGCCATAGTATGTAATTCATAAGTGCTCTGTTAGGTTTCATGGATTAAGCAGAAATCCCTGTCGCTTTTCCTTTTGTTGAAGATTTATCTGTTTAGCATTTTGACAAATTTGGAATTGAGGGGCACAAACCCCATTTAGGTCGGCACCTCCCTCCCCACTGAAATATTGAGACTGGAAGTAGCAAACGTGCCAGCAAGCGCATATGGGCAAAGTTCTGGCATAGGATGACTTGCTTGCACAGTCTCTTATCCAGCCCAAGGACAGGAAAGCATGTGGAATAATACTTGTGACACCTAAGGGAACAGAAAGCCAGCCTTGCTTCGGCTGGACTCCAGTGCTACCTCTGAATATCTGCTCTGTTCAGTTGCTTTTGCCAGGAGGAGATTGTTGAGTAGCCTCTTGGCAGGGGTTGGAGCATATGGGTCTAGTCCCCACGCTGCCACATGCTGAGTTTGCGGGTCCTGTAATTGCTGCCACACTATGTTAAGCCGAGTCAGTGGAAACTAGCGGGAGGAGAGTATGGAAATGTTTTAGCAAGAGGAAAAGGAGTTGGGTCTGTAATGAGATGTATGTTACCGAGGACCAGCTAAATTACATTTCTAAATACATGTACGTTACCTGCTGTTCTAGAGTGATGGCAGAGCAAGTGAGAAGCCAGCCAAGTGCTCCTCGTGCAGAATATAGCTCCTAGATGACTAGGTGCAACCATAATCCAGATTCTTAGGTACCACGCAGAACTGAGAATCTTTATTGCTCACATTTAGATAAAGTACCTTTTGTATGCTATTTATTTGTGCAGTCACTGAGTGGAATATCTTACATTCCAGGTGATGCGAGCTGGTTTCTGAG
>VZTV01043030.1:7751-20093 GCA_013400875.1 Anhinga rufa | reverse complement strand
ATGATTCTCAAACCTTTGAAAGCATAGCCCCTTTGTCTTCATATCAAGTATCTGAACACTAGAACTAAATGCAAATATTTAAGGGAAAATAGAAGACAATCTTAATAACCTGATTGACAACCCTCCATTTCTTTTCGTTATCTAAAACTGGTTCCTAGATGTATATTTCCCCAAGCTTTTCCCAGCATTTCATAAATGCCTTTGAACACTCATGATCAAGCTTTGCAACTTGAAGATTTTGAGAATGGATTTTATCTCAAAAGCACAAGGATTCTAGGCAACTCCTGGAAAGCTGTAGTCAGGCAGGCAAAATGTCTTCAGATCCTCGCTGCTGTGTCATATGTCATAATACACATTTTGAAGCTATATGGCCACGCTGTTTTTAGCTATGCTTCTGAACGAGACAGTCGTAGTTTCCAGAGCCTCTTTTAAATAGAAGGCTTCACATCACCAGTAATACCACTTAGTTTTGTTAATGACAATGCTAATTTACTCTAAGACTCATTTTCTGTCTAGAAGGATGTTGCTATAGGAAATTGCTCTATCCCTAGCGACTGGGCTGTCCTTTTTTCCAGTCTAAGTCAAATAATCACCTGTTCAGGGTGGTGAAAGTCAAGGAGAGTTTTTGGCCCAGCTGTAGTAAATAGTGATGGAAAAACCCTCAGATAACGTCAATCAGTCAGCTTCACTGGATCTACGATAACAGTGAATAAGGAAGGAACATGAAACTAAGGGGATCGAAAAGCAAAAAAAAATGTTAGGGCAAAATTGTTTAAAGAAAAGAATGATAATAAACTCTCATTAACTTGCAAACAGGTGAAAATTTGGTTTCAGAATCGAAGAATGAAATGGCGAAACTCCAAAGAAAAAGAAGTGCTTTCAAACAGGTGCCTCCAAGAAGAAGGTCTTCAGGAGAACTACCTCTCACGATCCACCATGAATTTTACCTCCCCGTGCCCATCTGTGTGGGAAGTGTCTCAGGAGCAGGCAAGTCCAAGGTGGAGGGAGAATTCTCCAGGAAATTCGGAAAGACTGACTAGTACACAACCACCTCCAAGAGCAGATTCATTGCAGAGCCCACTGTATTTGTATCCTGACCAAGACACTGCAAATAAGGCAGTTACATCATCAGCCTAAGGAAATAGGGGCAGTTTGTAAATTGAGCAGAGAGCACAGGCTTCGAATGAGCAGTCTTCTAAGACTAACAATATTTGGACATTGTAAAGCTAACTAGTTTATGCCTCATAAATTTGCTAAAGTCTAACACCATTAAAATGACAAACAACTAATGATTTAAGAAGTATTCTTCAATACTCGGTCTTTTCTTGTGTCTTTTCCAGTCTTGTACTGACCTTAAAAGTGAAATAGGAACTGATGGTAAGTAAAATGAAGTGAAGAGCATGAAGCTGAAATTGTGCGCTGATTTATACATCTGCGCTGTATATGATATGCATTAAAAACACACTGATAGCAAATCACTTTTATCTCTCATTGCAGTCACACCAATTAATTTCTTTTGTGCAAAAGATAAGAATAACCCTGTTTCCCTCAAGATAGTAAGTTGCTTTGGGTTCTTTTTGAAATTCATTAAATGACACAATAGGTTCATATTAGACAAACATAAGCATTTTTAGTGTGTTTTCTTCATCATCTCACCTATATCAGTATTCAGTTAGTTTTAAATAACATGGTCACAGGTCAGCTGATAACACTAGTAAAGTCTGCAATAGCAAAAGACAGCCAGCCAACCCTATAAAATATTCCGTATTTAAATCACTTTGATTTGAATGCGTACTGGGAAACGCAGTTCACCAAATCTGTCTTTTCTCCTGTGGGCGAACCTTCCAGCATTCTTTACTCTGAATTTCAGTGGCTTTTGTCAGACTGTTAGTGCAATCTCTTGTAATCTCCTCTGTATTTCAAAACTGTAACGGCGATATGCAGAATTGTAGCCCAAATGCACTACACAACAGAACTATAATTGGAAAAACTGCCACTACAGCCATCTCAGAGAAGTACTTACAGAGACAGCGTACTGTAGTAGCCTTATTTCTGACTTATTCCTATTTAAACTGGTGCCAACAAGTTCACATTAGCATATGTCTGTATCAAAGACAGGACATTGTTCTGTGTAATACAAGTAGCCTGAAATAATGTTATTAAAACTGCTTTACTTAAAATGATTTGCTTGCTTCATCCACTTTAAGGAAATCACTCTATGAATTTAAGTATCATTATCTGTTTATTTGCAAGGCTTTATAGCTCAAAATGGGAACAGAATGGTTTTTGTCTTTATCATACATTTATGAATGCATTTGTTGAGAAGAAACACTAAAGGTACTATATATTGCAGGCATAACAGGGATGTTTTGGAGAATGTTATGATTTTATAGGGACTATTTTATTTCTGGCAGATTCATATACTTTATAGTCAAAAGAGATGATTATGATCATCCAGCCTGGCTTTCCTTGTCATGCATGCCATGAATGCTTCTAATTATTCTTGCCTTCAGCTCCAGAGCTTTTTGAACTCTGTTGTACATCTTCCAAAATACCATACATTTGTTACTTAAGGTTTTACCTTTTGGTACATGATCTACTATTCCCCTTGTTACATTGTATTATCTGGGAGGTGAAGTTTAGATACATTTGCAGCTAAACAGCTTGAGGTTGCAGTGATGAAGCTTGTAACATAAAACTTTATGTGTGATCAGGTGAGTTTTGTATTCTGCCTTGTGCATGTCCTGCCTTCTAAGTGGTCAACTGTGCA
This sequence comes from Anhinga rufa, assembly GCA_013400875.1. Taxonomy (NCBI): domain Eukaryota; kingdom Metazoa; phylum Chordata; class Aves; order Suliformes; family Anhingidae; genus Anhinga; species Anhinga rufa. The sequence goes on along the minus strand of VZTV01043030.1, from coordinate 17,323 downwards.
GTCCTAGTCTTGCACTATATGTCATTCTGTGCATGTGATTTTCTGTGCTGGTTTTAAAGAAAAAAGAAATTACAGAAAAATTAAGAAGTCATCCTTCCTGTGGTTACAAAACCACAAGCCTTCATTAGCATAAGTCACCAGATACCTACCCTTAGAAAGCACTTGAACATGTGTTATATGCTAGTCAGTAATGTGAGAATTTTATTGCTATCCTGCCACTGAAATCCCAGAACCAACTCATATTCTACCTGAAACCTTTAGGGATGGACAGACAGATTGTGTACACATGGGGATGAATTTACTCTCCGATTGTCCTGATGAAGTCATAGGCCTGCCCTGTTTGACTAACTCCTACCCGAAGGACCAGCAAGTGTTGGTGGCCCAGATTCTTCTGAAATGGCATTTGCTAGTGCCTGCCTACAATGAAAGGCATGCAGGTATCTCCGAATTACCATCAAATGATTAACTGGAGGAACATGTGTGTGGGGGGTATTCATCAGTGCTTCCAATTTTGGAGGAAATCAGTGTATGGTGGGGGTGATTGGGGTTTTCCCATCTCACCTTTCAAGGAAAGGGAGTCTTCACAGCTGCTCATATTCTTTTACTGCAAGTCAGTCAAGCATGAGTGTTAGAAGCAACACTTCTGGAGAGAGGAGATGGGATTCTGAGTGCTCCCTGGGAAATTCTTTCAGTTGATGGTGTTGCAAGCACCAAATGTGAACTGCTGTCAAAACCCTGAGCTGATGTGCTGAACAGAATACATCTGAAGGATGTCTCACTGAGGCAAAGATCAAGCAAGGCTCATGCAGAATTGCTTTCACAGTTACAATGTTATATGTGTTTTAAATTGAGGAAGTTCTGGTTTCACTGTAGCCTATTAAAACTTACACCATTTCACAGCCCTGCAAATCTCTTAACGCCTCCTACCAGTATTCTTATTCCACAGCTAGAATAAAGTTTCAATATGCCAGATAAAACATTCTTTACTTGAAAATGCTGATCAAGCTTTTAAATAACCTGAATAGTATAATTGTGAATTTTGAATTATACCTAAAATAGTCTGATTCAATTAGTTAAAATATATTTAGGCCCATACACATACAACCTTGATTCCTTTCATTTTAAGCTGTTTAAAGGAGAAGTTTCCCTTCAGTCCATACTGTGAAAACTTGGTAAGTGAGAAACAGCACCCAGTATGAATACAAAAATATTATATACTTACAGTGCCAATCTTTTCTGTATGAAGGATCAAGTAATAAGTATTCATTTTCTTCAAATTATGTATGCACACTAGTTATAAAAGAACAAAGAACAAATTATAGACAAAATCCCCAGCAGGTGTTTGAAGTGCTTCGTAACAGGCACATTACAGAGGTGTAAGGCATAGAATGCATCTGGTATTATGGAGTGACGTGATAGATATCCCTGGCATCTCACAGTTAAAACCAGCAACACATCACTTTGACCTCAAATATACAATCTGGTGGATGAACTTGCAGCATGGTTGTAGAGTATCTATGTGAAGTATTTCCTATATGTGGCATTTTGAGACTATAGTTCCAGGCTGTAGAATGTAATGAAGGACATTTGTTGGGATCCTGGGGCTGCGCAGAGTTCAGGTACCTCAAATTCCAAACCGCAATTAAAAAAACCCAGTTCTTCAGAGGCCATGAACAATGCAGATACTTATACTCGCTGGGCACCTCTCTGTTTAGTCTGGCAACTTGTCAATGCTAATGTAATACAGAATACAACAGGGAAAGGGAAAAAGGGCTGAGACTCACTACTGCTTTGTTACCTGAGCTGCAGACTCCTGTGCCCTCAGGCTGTGCTGCTGACTTAGGGATCTTGCTGCACAACCAAGCAGCCTCAGGAGCAGGAGAGGCTTTTCCCATCCCACCTATTGGAGATCCTCCAGATAGGTCTTGATGTGCATCTTGAAAGTCTGTTCTTAAGGTCAGGCACTCCAAGGAGCTTCTCTGATAGCTAACAAGAAGGTACCGATTTCCGATTCTAGGTCTGGCTCTTGGTCATTTAAAAGGTATCACAAATGTATATTACGCCAGCCTACATCAGGCACAGCCACAGACATGTTTTATTGCATGTAAACAACTGTGAGACTGTGAATGTGAGAGGCCAGCTAGCTCCTCTGCGGACCTCATATAACATTGCTAAAAGCTGGATTTGCTGACCACACCTGTGCTAGCACTTAGACTTTGGTTATACAGATTTATAGTATAAAATAATTTTCTAAAAGTTCTCATGCTTTTATTGGTTCTTTGCCAAACAGGAATTAATTTTATGATCTGCTTAGGAGAACAAGACTGCTTTAAGGCACAAAACTGCATTGCTAACTTCAGTGTCAGAACAATAGTACAACGGTCAAATGTCACTCCTGTGCTGCAGTAATACATCAGATTTGTTTTATCTGCTGTGATTTACTGGTACTGGGTTTCAAATACCAGTTGCCATCCCTGTAGCCACACAGCTCCTCTGACGAATATATGTTCCACAGTCAAAAGACCGACATAAATTAAGTACATTCACATGCTTCAGCACCCTCTTGCCAACAAGACTGTTACTGATTTTCACAAACTAGAAGGGAAGAAAAACCAATTTCAAGCAAGTTAGCTGTAAATTTAGTGCCCTAAGAAAGGCCCGGAGAGAAATTAGGGCCCAATTAACTTGAGACTTAGTTTTGGACCATGGGGAGACCAAAAGGTCCCTGCAGAGAAAGTATTGCAGTGGACAGAATTGCCATTGGCTGTAGAAGTTTTCAATGACCGCGCTTCTGAGTTATGTGCCTGATGGCTGCTGCTGTACGAGATAAACCGAACTACATAGGCCTGGATCTGAGATGCTTCCCATGTGGGCTTGCACCTAAATTAGCTGCCAGAAAACAGCAACTCCCACTCCTTGGTTTCCTGTGGATACTGGTTGTATTTCTAAGCAATGAAGCTGGGCATGGTGGATGGGGATGTCACAAGGCAAGGCCTCAACAGAGATCCCCCAGTACTCACCCAATCACACAGACATCTCGCCTTTTATAAACATCCAGCCCTTCAGGAATTCTTAGGTTTTTCTAAGTAATTTTTTCTTTGCATGTCAACATTTGAATGTGATATGAGGTAGCTGCAAGGTAATGCATATCGTTCAAAGTTGTCCGTTTCTATTTGTTTTTGGTTTACTATCATATGGTTTTAGATAAGAGTTAAACCTCAAGTCTCTCTTATGACATCCCTTACTTAATCTATCATGCAAACATCAGCACATATCAGATTCAGCCTAAATTTAAGATACACTATCAAAGCCATTTAGCACATTATGAAAGAAATAAAATGAATTTTCAGTCACTGAGAGTGTCTCTATCATATCCTCCATCATCCTAAAAAAAATAGAGAAGTTATGACAAGGAAATCTCTCAATGTACAAAAGCAACTTCTAATAACTGAAAAAATGAGTTGGATATACAAAAATGTCAATATTCTGGGGATATCCTGCAATATTTAATTTAATAAGGTCTGAAGAACAATGGAGGTATTTTTAATTCTTAAATTTATTTGGCTGACAAGGAAAGTTAACAGAAACATGCTGTTCCCCAAACTGAAATTACACCATGGCTTACCTGTAACATACTTGGTTAGAGTATTGCACATGAGCCCAGCACTTACCTGGAAGCCAATCCTGATTTTCTGATTTTCCTTTAACTTGCAAATGATGCATTCTTAAACTCCAAATAATTTTATTGTAGTGCACAATTTTACATTTTCAAATACACCTAACTAGTTTTGCTTGTCTCTTGGAGACAAATCCTGCAGGAGCTAAAGTATTCCCCTGTGTAAGAAGCAACCATCACTGGTATTTCTGCTTGAGGCGTTGGTGGCCACAGAGAAAAACTTGCCCTTTCCAGCCAACTGCTCAGTCGTTTTCTCAGTCAAATGAGGAAGCAAGGTGATGTCAGCATTATAGGAAGGCTTTTGCTTTACCAACATGCCTTGCTTCAGCCAAAGGCAAATCTTGAAATGTACCACTAATGAGTATGACTGACTGTGGGTAGTACTTGGGTGCATTGCTGTTCCTCCTGTGGCACCCGCTTCCTCACTTTTTCTATTTTTGCATTTATAGCAAAATGTTCCCAGGGTTTTGCTCTTTGAAGGACATGAGAATAATTTTTATGATCTGCTCCATCTGCAACCTGTTTTCTACCTGACCCTTGACCGCAACCCCTGGGGTGTCTTCCCAGCTGTGGAGGCTCCTAGTAGCCATTACAATTGATTTCTGAGTCACCTTGCAACTCCTTCCAAAAGCCACCAAGCTCCCCACCTGCAGGGCCATGGCCACCACTCGCCGCGGGGCACCCCTGTGGCAGTGCAGGGCGCAGCACAGCAGCCCTGACCGCAGGGCCTGGGAGGTCTGGGGGACAGAGAAGGGCACTGCCAGTCCCGGAGGGAGCGTCCTTCTGTCAGCCTTGTTCAGCCCAGTAACCCCTTTTGTGTCTGTCACCTTTCCCGTCTAGCATAGAGGAATTGCACCCTAACACTGGTTTTCTCCTTAATTAATTCACACTCACCCAGTTTCAGCATTTCAGAGACAGGAGTAATCTCTTGCTGGCACAGGGGACACACATCAGCGTGCTGCTGTACTCTGGGGCTGCAGCAACACTAGGTGACAGGATAAATACTGTAACCATTAATCTCTACTACATCTTCTCTGACTGTGATAGATGAAGGCAGAGTGGGCAACCCTCTCTGCTTCTTTCTAACCATTTGCCCAGAGGAGTCTTCCTTTACTCTCTTTGGAGCTGTGTTTTGTTTCCAGTCTTCAAAATTTTCACGTGAACGCTGCTATTTCCTTATGTGTTTGTAGGATCTTACTGCTTAAGGAATTGCAGCTGGTAACTTCAGGGCAGGCACTATATAACCCCTTGCATTTCTACCATACCTGGCACAACAGGGACCAGATGTGAACTGTGAACACTCACAGCTTCTAGCTGAGAAAGTACATCAGCTGTCTACTAGATAGTAGATATCTGAAGATATCGGCAGTTACGGAGATGTAACTGAACAGGTTGTTCCTCTGTTCTGCATAAATGTGTCTTTGAAACCTTTTCCTGCTTAGTTCCCCAAGCCCAAATCCAGTATCATTATTAAATAATCATCAGCATTTTACTCTCCATTCTTGGCAGCCCGAGCTCCAGCTACTGTCAACAGCCATCAAGATCAGAGTGAGGCCAGAGAAGAGCATTCAGGGATGGAATAGTCAAGAATATTAAAGATAAATCCATGTTGATTATAAATGCTCATTCAACTGGCTCATTTAGGATCTGAAGGCAAAGATGGTTTGCTCTATGAACAGCTATCAGCACCACCCCACTGCCAGGAAAATGTGATTGCTATAAAATATCTAACAGCATTCAGATTTTTATTTGCTTTGGAGTTTGTCATCATTACTGTAAAACCCAAGCCCTGGGTCAGCATGTGTTATGGGAAAGACTTATTGCTACATCAGCCCTCAGTCTGAAATGGTATTTGGACCAGAGCTCTGACTTACCTTTCATATAGAAACTTGTTCTTTAGGTGTTTGCACTGAAATCAGTGAAGCCATTACAGGTAATGGTAAAACACCATTTTTTTCAGGTATAAAAGAGCATTCAGAATGAATAAAAATGCCTGAAACTAGAACTTATGGGGCACATGTGAAAGCCTGTAGAAATCAGTAAGAAGTCTGAGGTGAACATAAAAGTCTCCACAGGCCCTGCAGTTACACAAACTGATCAACAGCAAAACCACTCCTCAGTGTTATGCAACATTCTGCAGGTATGTATGTATGTAGAAACGGGGGAAACTTTTTTTTTTACATAAAAATATACTTTATTTATAGTATGTAGATGTATTTGTACCAAGGTTAAACAAACTGAATTTCACTTTCTACTATGTATAATAAACTGTGTGAATCAGCCATAATATAATCTGTCACAGTGTAATGTGCATGAATGTTTATTTATCTACTACTAGAGTACTCCTTTTTATCTGGTGCATTAACCCACATACGCACATGATGCTTTATTTAATATTTCAGCTGCATAGGTCAACCGTGTCAAGTAGCTGTCAATGAATTTCAAAACCACTTTCCTATTAAAATTACTGTGTGATAATTTATAAATTATATTTCTTCATCTTTATAGACAACATGCTGAAGACTAATTGTCAAGAGATTACAACTCAACAACTATTTTCTGGCATTATCCTACATTTAAGAATTTTTAAGTAGCTTTGTACTTTGTTGGAGTCTCTCCTGAAACAGTGAATAAAGTCGGAGTCACTCATCATGTTTGCTTCATTACTAATTGATAAACCGGTGGCTTCAGAAGATGCCATTCCATTTAATGAATTGCTGATGATCCCCATTGACTGCATCTGTATTGAAAATAGGAAAAGATCTACAACTTGTAACTACACATACAACAAATCTTTAAAATACTCGTGCAGAAGCCAACTGAGGCGTCACTATGTTGGGCTGTTCTGAACTAATATAGCAAATCAGCCTTGAGATTTGTAGCCATTTATTTTAATGAGTTTTGTCAAGGGAAGCTTCTAATGTGAGCACTCGCAGTGCCATTTAATCTGGTGAACTCTGAAGGCTGTTATCACCTCTCAGAGGCAGGCGCCTCACAACAAGCTTAGAATTAGTCTTACAGAAAAAGAGAGCTGCAAAATGATGGGATGCATTTGCGTTGTTTGCTTCTTTTTTAAAATTATATTTCTACTGTGTGGTATGTCCATAGTACAGAGAGGTCAAAACTCAAAGCTTTCTTTCTTAGTAATTCCTTCAAAGGTGTTTTAGAAAAATAAAACCAGGTAAATATACCAGAAGTGTGTAGCTAGTTTAGAGTTTGATGGCTTGCCTCAGTTGCAGAATGAAGCAAACAAAGGTCAAGCTTTGAGGTTGAATACCTCTGAACTCAAAGGCCATTTTAACCCAGAATCATGGCTGCGCTTGGAAGAGGGACTTTTTTGTAACTCTGAGTCACCATTTGTAACCCCACCAAACTCCATAGGAGTACCTCCAATAGGAGGTACAATTCCTCCTATTCTAGTGGTGAGCTGCTTAGCATTTTAAAACCTGTATTCCCCACCTTTGTTCATAAAGCTGAAAGGTGATCTCCTACTGTAAGGTATCAGTTTATTATTCACTTTTTAGCAAAACAGACACTTTGGCAGCATAGCCATTTCAGAGAATGGATGCTTAGCCCTCATTTGTTTAGCCAAAACTACAAAGAAATTTAGATATGAATGCACAAGAAATACAAAGATCAGGACTTCTAGCTAGTAATGAGAAGACAGAAATGGAAATAACAAAAAATTACATCCAATAATTTATATATGATCTGCCAGAATTTGGAACAGAGTTTTGAAATTGTTTTGTGACTGGTATCTGACTTAAGCAATGCCATGGTTGTCTTGAAGAACTTATCCCAGCATGAAATTGTTGCCTTAGGAAGAAGCTCTTTGCAGCAGACAGCAGTCATACTTGAATTAGTTAGAACATAAATCCAAATAAAACTGAAAACAATAATTGAGTATTTGTCACGGTCTACCCACACCTCCTCTACTGCCCTAGAAAAGTCGAGTCATTACTGGCTCATATACGAAGCTCTAAATGGCTCTAGTCCATGTACTTGTGTGTTTCTTTCACATATTTCCTATTAATAAAATATTGTTCTACACATATGGACATATCTAATGCCATCTACGTATCTGCCAGTCCATAAAGTAAGTCACATTGTTTGGCTGAAAAATTGCTGGATCTGTAACAAAGTCCACTGTTGCTGGATCAGAGCCTCTGTTGGCATTAAGGCTACAGCCCAAGTGAGAGCAGGCATCTCCCCCTCGCCCCACCCCGAAAGCCACTCACACCACGTGACTGGTATAAATAAAAGCTACATTGAAAAATCTTGCCTTTTCTGTTACTTTTTCAACTCCAGTCTTCAGCTCATGTACCATATTGCTGATTTGCTTAGCTTTGCTAAGGCTGTCATCAGGTAGCTCTTGATGGTGCTCAATATGCTGGTTAAAGTGGGAAAGTGGTTCTTTCCAAGCTTGCAAAAGTTTCAGTATCAAGTGAGTTAGTTCTTCTCTCTTATAAATTAAAACAGTAAAGAATGCCTCTGTTAGTTTGCAGCAGGTCTTATGAACAGTGACAGCCTCACTGTGAAATGTCAGCGGGATTAAGACTGAACACCTGCAATTCAGTAGTTTTCAGATACGTAGAACTTAAGGGCCACTCTGTCTCTGGTTATTTGCTTAGATCTAAGCAACACTCAAAAGTTGTATTTGTCTTGTTTTCAGCTTTCTTAGACTCCTAAGCTCTGTAATACCTGAAACTGTGGAAGGCAGTGTTAGCAAAACGGTGGCATTCCTGTCAAAGTTACTTGGTACTGAAAAAGTGTTCAGTAACTGCTAGATGTCTCAAGAGCCCAAGGAGCCTCACCCAGAGCCTCTGTTTGCTGGCATGCAAGTGCAGGTGCTTCCTCACGCTTACATGGTTATAGCTGTGTTGGTTAGAGGTTCGCTGCAGACATGCTTCCAAAAAGGTGCCCGGGGGTCAGGACGGTTGCTTCTCTAACAGAAACTCAATAGCCGTAAGACCTCTCTTGCAATATAAGTTCAGAAATAAAGTTGACTGGTTAAAGCTTTCTAAAGTGGGCAGGGCCTCGTCTCCCAGTTGCCCTTCAAGGGAGGAAAGTGTTTTTCTAAACGTCTTGGGGGAAGCTCCTCACTCCATCACAACCAAAGAGCAAAACATTAACATTTGTCTCCGTCTGCCTCCTCCTAGAGGCAGAAGTTTTCCCCGCCACTGTATCCTCGACTTTACAATCTCCCTTTTCTCTAAGGAAACTTTTCCTGCTCTTCTCTAAACTAATAATGATTTTTTCTCTTTGCCATTACATCTGTCTAAAACAATTTGCTGTTCTTTTCTCCTTACCTAACTACCGTATTCGGGGATAATGACTGATTTCTTTTTGTACTTTCCAGTGACACTGATTAACTTATCTGTCACGTGCACAGTTTTCTAAGTTTCTGTTCCACAGGGACTGCCATAACAAAATCAAAAGGATGTCTGTCAGTCATTTGGATGAAGTACCACTGCAATACCTCTGTTATAACTAATAAATATGATTTAAGCATATGGAACCATATGCAGCTTTTTTAACAGAATGAGCTAATGATTCATATGCAATACCTCTGTGATGTGCACCTGTTTGGGGTCAAAACTTATCAGCTTCTTCAATCCAACTGCTGATGAAGCACCGGAGGCATAAAAACCTCCCTCCCTATCTCCAGCCCGACTGGGGTGGGGGACAACCGCAGTGGGGTGGGTGAGACATTTGGGGGCTCTGAGGGGACGGGAGTATTTTCTCCTTTCTCCAGGCGGGGGATAGGAGGCGGTGTGACCCGTGGAGCCCCCTCCCAGCCCCCCCAGCCCCGCTATGCCCTCCTCCCGCTCCGTCCCCGCCCGCCGTCCAGCCTTACCGGGATTTTTTGGGCGTATTCTTTGCCGTTGGGGGTCAG
>VZTV01043028.1:0-15894 GCA_013400875.1 Anhinga rufa | reverse complement strand
CCAACCTTAATGATTCACTGATACATTTCCTTCTTATTTTTTAATTTAATTAAGGTAATAAAAGGTTTTTCGTTCTGTAAACATAATTGAAAAATTACTAAAAACTATTAATTAATTTGGTAATCAGATTTCTAAATTAGACCCAGATACTCTAGAATAAAATTTCTTTAAGGGGTGCCTCTAGCACATTAACCCACTTCTAATAATTAGCCTTTTGGGCCCAGTTATCTTTCAGTTGAAGTCAATGGAAATTTTGCTATTGACTTAAAAAGAAACAGAGGGAATATTTCATTGGTGGTCTCACCTAATGGCATTTTGGCTCCTAGACAACTGAAAAGTATTACTTCTTCCTTAATGGTGCATCATTTTAAAAAAGGCATCATAATAGCCATCTTTTGAATTGCATGGACTCTCATTTTCACTCTCAGAGCATGAGTCAGACCTTATTCGTCAATAATTTCTCTACAATATTTAACACATAAACAGGTGACTAAATTTTTAATACTTTTGCAGTAGAATGACACCACTTAGAAAATTCTAATGAAGGGTCTAAGAAAGAGTTCAGGTGCCTACATGTCTCAAGATGATCTCTGTCCCCATCTCTACTGCCCCCAGTTCAGACTGGGGCTCTCTTGGGTTTCTTTGAACTTCAGAGCATGCACAAGTGGCTGAACAGTTTGAAGGGCTAGAAGAAGAGATATTCTAGAAGTTGGCTCAATCAGACCATAAGTTTAATCACCTCAACATGGCATCGCATGAAGGGGAAGAAACTGGGGGGCTGCTTGTTTGTAAGATAAAAGATCAGCTTTTCTACTATGTGGAGTAGTTAATCATCTGACTCGAACTGAGAAAGTTTTCCAGGGCTCATTTCAGTAATTACTTTAACTAGGCTCCACTGACAAATAACTTCTTTGGCGTTATTACCCAAAACTTAGAAACCTATTTTAAACACACCAAGGGAAGTCCTACCCAATATGTACTTACTTCTATACTGCAAATGAAAATAAGAGTCTAGGCAATAAAACTGTTGATCTTCTCTTGTTCAATTTAAATGGCGGGATGCAGAGAATGAAAGAAACATTGATGTTTTCAAGAAACCCAAATTCCATGGCCCAAAGCCACAGATAAAGTGCTCAGCTCTCCATGTTAACTGCAGAACTCCCATCCTTATTTCAGAAAATACTAGCATTAAAAGGTTAATTTACCAAAACTCACTTTTGTAAGCTAGAAAAAATACTATACTATATTAAAGGTAAGCTACAACTCCATATAAAAACAGGACAAGTATGGAATAGTTCATTCTACATGTCGGTTGCATATACAGCAAAGTCCAGTTAGCATGTATTGAGGCCTTTTCAGGAGGAATAAAAGCAGTCAAGATTCCAATTACTTCAATGTCCTGAAAACAGTTAAAAAAATAAGCTCAATACTTAGCTAAAAAGAATGCTCTGCAGACATGATAATGTTTAAATATTTAATTTATTAATTTGGACTTGGGTTTGTCTTGGACCTGCCTGAGCTGATTTAGTTTTAGCTCTGAAAGCAATTGTCTAGCAGTCAAGATAACTATTGCTTAAGGTTGTTTTGTTCAGCTTTAGTTTATAGCAGTAATAAGCAGCTAACTCATGTGGATTAAACTGCCTATGTGGTGTGGGAGAGCGCAGACACAGGATAATACCAGGGGTCCCAGACTGTACACAGGAGTGACAGTGGTCAATCAGCAGTCATTGCAGGAGTGCAACCTCATGATTCAGGAAAAACCAGCAATAAAGACAACAAAGAGGATGGAAAAACAGAGTAATTAGGGACCAACAAAAAAACAAATGAGCAAGACTGAGTTAAAAAAAAAAATATGCAAAAGTTAACCCATGCTGACCAAAACACCTAGAATGAGAGAGCATCAGTAGCGTGCTTCCACCCAGCAAACAGAGGGGAGAAACCCTCCTCATGAGCATCAGCTCCTCCTAGTGAAGACCTCAAGGTGCTGACAGTTTGCCACAACCTCCCTGCACTCATTCTGCTCAGGAAAAAACAAAGCTGCCAAGGGTAGAAACCTGAGGAACACTGGAAGGGCGAGCATAACAACAGAGAAAAGAAGCAGGTTTTTGTGTTGTTTTTTTCCTGTGTCACAATATTATCTGTATTATATATGGTTTTGTGTATTAATCTGAACTATACATATTATTATAACAGGAGTAGTGATAGGAAGTATTAAGTTATTAAAACATTAATTGGACTAACAATAAATTCTTAGTTCCATATACATGGTGTGTTCCGTTTCACCTGTAAGATCTGGATTATAGCATCACATATGCTTCCTATGGGAACCTCAAACACAGAAATGATGGCAGTTCTAGCTTTTTAATTGATATGAGAAGGCAGAAGCAAATTATGCAGAAGGCAGAAGCAAATTATGCCATTTTAGAAAGTCACTTTTTCAGGGGTAAAAAACCAAACAGTCCTCCCATGCACATACATACACAAAAAATAAGAAAACCCACAAAACTAGAGGTTGTCTCCAGTTCCAGCCCTGATGGACAATATTATGGAAGTACCTTCAGGGAGAGATCTCCTCTTTTGAAAGGGAAGAACATGGCAGGATGTTTACACACTTAAATTGTGTCAGTACTTTTTAAAAACTCTTTTCTACACTTCAGAAAAGAAGAACCACAGTAGTAACATTTGTGCAACTGTACCCTAATCATAGTCTGTTATCAAATTTGTACTATTTTTCTGAAATAACCTGAATTTACGTTTATAAGCCACAAAACCACACTCAACCTAATTATGATCTTTCTGGTTATGCTTTAATAACAATCATATATCATGCCACCCTTCAAACTGAAAGGAATAAACCTTTTGATAATAAAGGATTGTCCTTTATCCATGTTGAAATAATTCTTCAGTCTAATATGTTTAATATGTTGAGTTAATGAAATGAAACGATTTCTGTCACTTTCATCTTTATAAATTCCATCTGCTTACACTGTCCTTTAGGATGTTGTATGTGAAAATTTCATGCAACACATGTACAGAACGTATGCATGTTCAACAAGTTTCAAGCATTTAATCACATAAATGAGTAAAGGCATTATGATAAGATATGGCTATATTTGCACAAACCAGAGAAATACAAAATCCCCTCTCGGTATGAATGCTTTACTGTTTCCTCATTTGAGGTCTTGCATACATGTACATCCTCATAACAGAAACGCTTTGCAGATGAGCAAATTCTCTTTTGGGGATACCAGAAAAAAAAACAAGCAATAAGTCAAGATGTAAAAACTAACAAAATACCTGATTCACAGAATTATAGAATCACTAAGGTTGGAAAAGACCTCTAGGATCATCAAGTCCAACCATCAACCCAACACCACCATGTCTGCTAAACCATGCTCTGAAATGCCACGTCTACACGGTTTTTGAACACCTCCACGGATGGTGACTCCACCACCTCTCTGGGCAGCCTGGTCCAATGACTGCTCTTTCAGTAAAGGCATTTATAGCTAATATCCAACCTAAAACTCCCCTGGCGCAGCTTGAGGCCATTTCCTCTCATTCTGTCACTAGTAACTTGGGAGAAGAGACCAACACCCACCTCACTACAACCTCCTTTCAGGTAGTAGTTGTAGAGAGTGATAAGGTCTCCCCTCAGCCTCCTCTTCTCCAGGCTAAACAACCCCAGTTCCCTCAGCTGCTCCTCAGAAGACTTGTGCTCCAGACCCTTCACCAGCTTCACTGCCCTTCTCTGGACACGCTCCAGCACCTCAATGTCCTTGTAGTGAGGGGCCCAAAGCTGAACACAGTATTTGCGATGCGGGCTCACCAGTGCCGAGTACAGGGCCACGATCACTTCCCTGCTCCTGCTGGCCACACTATTCCTGATACAAGCCAGGATGCTGTTGGCCTCATCTTCAGATGAGAAGGAAGACAGGGATCTCACAAATTCCTGAACTACAAAACCCAAGTGTTTTTTTCATCAAAATCTTTTACACTATGCATTTTCACTGTGGTAGCATACGCTGAGGACTTAAAATTACAGCAGTTTCATTGTGTTCATATAGGATCTAGAGCCAAGACCAAGAATGCCACTTGAGAATGGGTAGCCTTACCACCATTCTTAATTATTTCTCTGGCACAACTAGATCAAGGAATCCACAGCCTAGCAAACAGCTACCATATTTGTTCTTAACAATACAGCTAAGCATATTAAAAGCTGGAGGTGAAGAGGTGGCAGGTCTGTTCACAGGGGAAGATGGTAGGAATAGCAGGTTTTTAGTCTGTTGCTGAGTCACACATAATACATATTTTGTCTTGTATATGTACTTGCACTATATACAAGTACAAGAAGAACAATAAGTACCTACAAGACTGACTGATGTACTGGATGGAGGAGGAGGGCAAAAGGTGGACACAAGAGAGTTGGTGAGCGAGGTTTTATTCCCTAAAACTTAGTTTGCAGTGAAAATGTTTTACTAACTTAAAGGCAAAAAGTACTGACCCAAATATAAATGGAGAAGACTATTCTAGGATGAGGCAGGAAGCTGCAAGTGATCAGCCAGGTGGAGTTTAAAAGCAGGTAACTCCTGCAGCAGAGTGGACCAGAGTTATGCAATGGGCAAGGTGCCAAAACTGAGAAATGTAAGGAGGGGAATAAAAAGATGACACTGGTATAGAAATTGCTTTTCTTGTCTCCAGTATTACACGCTGTATTAATACTCCACAGAAAAAAAAAATAAGAAAAAAAAAAACTTCTTCCCTGTTTAACAAAACAACATTGGTAACAGTCTTTGAAAGGTTTTCATTTTTTTCTTCCAAACACATGTCACTATTACCACAAACTACATGATTATTTTAGATAATCATACATCACACTACACAGAGTTCATAACCATACTAGCAGATATGTGTAACAAATCTAAATTCAAAATCAAAATAAGCTGTGGACATCATCTTCAGGGTTTTCTACTTAGCTATCTTTTCTTTTTATATGCTGCATTAATCAATTAAATGTAATTCTATTTGTCATTTCTATGAAGTCACTAATTTTGTTTTGATTTTTTTTTAGATAATGTGTTACTTCTTTCTACTTGGAGACTGGCAATGCATAGACTTGTCTCAGATTTTTTCAACTAAATATGATGGGATTTAATTTCTTCTACTATACAAGAATATACAACCCTAAAAATGCCTACCTTCCTTTAGAGCTTATTAAAAAAGGAAGGTATCAGACAGACTGGATCATCTTCTGAAATTTTCTTCTCCATTCATTATATGAGGAATTAGGTGGATATATCACCTATACAGATATAGGTGGATTCCAAAAACAGGTGCCTAAAATTTTGGTGAAGCAATGCCTACTTAGTAAAAGCTGAGCTAAGGAATATGAACACCTTATTACTCCTGACTGCATATTTTTTACGCATTCATTTTCTTTTTTTGGGGGTCTTGCTGTTTTCCTACGGCTTTTATCTAGCATCTTCATGCTGCCCCGAATCCAGGATCAGACCTACAGGACCAGGCAAATCCTCTGCCTCTCTCAAACTGCCATTCTCTAACTCCTTTTAATATGGAACTTAAAATTAAACAAACTTTAAAAGAGTAACATTTGGATTTCGCTCATTCTTTAACAGTGCTTTTTAACATAAGCTTCCTTTAATTTATCTCTCCTTAATATTATTGCCTAAAATTGTAACTTCAAAACAGACCTTTGACACTTTTTCTTCATTGTAAATATTCACAGAGGACTTTTTCATCTATTCAATACTGTCTAGTGCCTAGTGTGTAGTATTTTAAAGGAACTGAAGTTCAGTTCTGAACACAACACAGAACTGCAGTGTTACAAGTTACTACCAAGGAACATAAGATCAGAAACCAAGAAGATGCCATCACCCTCACAAAGTCCATACCCTGATGCGATAAATGATTCAGTCCCAAACGGGATTTTAACTAAAGTTTACAATTTATTAGATGAATAGAGGCAAGCAAACAGCGCTGGGCACACCGGGAGTCTCTGCTCTACCAAGACGTGCACCTTGTGCAGCAACTCGCTTCAAATTTATACAGTCAGGTACTACCTATTAAAATGATTGCTCATACATATGCATGACCTATCCTCACCTCGTATTAAAATTAGTCCCCAAAAACTCCAAAGAACCGCGCTTGCACAGTTCTTTCTGGTGGTGGTCGCGGGGGTTGTGGGGATGAAGGCCGGCGGCTCCTCTTCGTCACCGCCAGTAACCCCTTGTCCCCTTGGCTCTCGCCCAGACTGCCGCCCTGGTTACACCTTGGCTCGCCCGGCAGCTGCCCGCCCTCGCGCGGCCTCAGCCGTTAGGGGCTCTTCCCGCCAGTTCTGAGGCGAGTTTCTGGAACCATCCCCCATGAGGAGCCACAAGACTTCCCGCCCCCCTGCCAGCCTACACAATACTCAACAAATCGCCAATCAACATTCCATCCATTAGGATTGTTAACAAGTCCTTGAGCAACATCTTATCTACTAGGATTTTCTTTAACCCCTTCTCTCAGTCCCCCCTTTTCTTAGTAAAATTTAAAAGTAAAAAGTTAGTAAATTCTTTTACTATACCTCATTCTAATACAACATTTCCTCACCTATCACTTTTCAAAATATTTATTAGACTCAAGCTTTCCTCATAGTCCATTATTTTTCCATTCGCAGTAGGAGTCTCCGGCACTTTGGGAACACTACAAGCTACATCGAGCTATTATATATATGAGTATTAACAAAACAAGGATTATAATTACTATACAGTGAGGGGTCACATTTTACTATGCAGCCCTAGTATAGTTTTATATTGACACGAATCAGGTGAACATATCTCACACCTGAGAAAGCCTGTAGTTAACAACTCATGATTTACTACAGTACAGAAAATCACTGTGGTGAGTGTCTCTGAGGAAGAGGATAACATTAAAAGGAAGGAAGATGAGACTAGGTTGGCCTGAAGACATAATGGGTCAAATGACAGATATGCATTTTATTAAAATCCTTTCTTCAAATTCTGTTGTGCCACAAGGCTTGTAAGTTACCTGACAATGCTTATGGTGTAAATTTCGAGATCACCATCTACTATGCTAGCTAGGATATTCACACTCTTTCCTTGTGTGCTTCTGTCTGTCTGCTTAGACTACAAACTCTTTCAGACAATGTCTTTTCTGCGGCATTCTTTGTGTACAGTTCCAATACGGATACCACCCCAGGCCTACAGCTCCTAGATGCTAAAGCAATCCAAGTGACAATAACAACAGAAATGTTCTCACAGACACTCCTTGCAAAGGAAAATATAATCTTCAGCCAAGCACAACTCAACAGGAAATCTCAGTTTTCCAGTTCTGTTCTTCTGTTCATGAAGGGAAAATACTAGAGGTTGTCCACAAGCCTCTTTTGCTGCAGTATCTTCCAAAGAAGTATAAAATAAAAACATTTCTATGATTGCTAAATAATATCACAATTACTCCCTTATTTAAGATTTTCTTTCATTCTTATTACACCACAATAGAGTCTGCAATAGCTCCCCACCATGAGTTAATATTGCAAAAGGCATAAGGTAACAAACCCATACCTTCTACCGTGAAAACATAGCATGTCACCTCTAACACGTTCCCTCAATTCCACTCTGGGATTTGAAATGTACTCCCATGCACTTCTCCTTGACAGATTAATGCACTGAATATGGCAGCTCATTAAAACATTTTTAAATAAAGTACAGTTTGGGGATTTCTAATGTGAACATGATTTCTAGAATTACCTCAACAAAGAATTTCTCCAGTATTTCCCCAGGCATCATTGCAACTACAGAAAAGCGAAGCACCAAAGCACACTTTCCATTTTAATTTGTAATTGCTCAGCACCATAAAGTTGCTTCGGGAGGTTTGGGGGTGAATAACTATTTGGTGCACGTATTCAAAGAAATCCTGACTATAAGCAAAAGAAATCAACAGTCTGTATTAATGGACAGAATAGCATCAGTAAATGACAAGCTGAATGTCCCTGTTGCTGCACAACACAGAACGAAGAAATGGAAAATGCATGGAAGATGGCTCAGCAGTGATGGGCAGAGCCATTCCCCATGTTACTGCCTGCCATCTCTATCCTTTTGCACAGCCACAGTTATCAGTGCTAAGCCTTCCTGACCAAAAGGCCAAAATGACATGGTCTTAAACAGAGAAAGAACAGTCTGTGAACAGCCACCCATCATCTCTAGTCTATTGGTGGGGGAAACACTGATTTCCTTCAACTTTTCCATACCAGAGAAAGGGATAGTGTAGGAGACACTCACAAAGAGAATGGAAAGGTGGACTACATGAGACTGAGGAGGAGCAGGGAAGTCATGTTCCCAGCTATTCTGTGCCTGCCACAAAGCTTGCTTCCAGCAGGCAATCATTTAGAGAGTCTCCAGAAGTTAAATGCCACCTAATACGAGCATATATATAGTTAGGTAACTACAACAGAAACACTCTTCTAGATTTATTTTGCCAAAATTGGATCTTTATATCCAAAAAATTGCCCATACATCAACAGGAAAAGTAAAAGTCCCTAGAGATACTTCCCCACACTGACCACTGGGAAGACTTGCTTGACACATTTAATAACTACGGGTTATTCGTACATCTACAGGTAAGAATAAAATAAAGTTGATGCATTCATGGCTTTGGAAAATTAACTGCCTGGAAGAAGAGGTTCAGGACCAACATTTGCTCTAATTATGCCTCCTGTGAGCAGGAAAAAAAATCACTTTTGTATCTCCAGTTTAAAGTCTAGGAGCAGAGTCTCTCCCCCTCTCATGCCCTCCTTATTTAATCTCCCCTTCCACTCACCCGCTCCCCCTCCTTCTTTGTTCTATTTTCCACCTTCATTACCACCTCCTCCTCACCTCTCACATTCTCCCTTTTGTCTCCCTCACCCTCCCTCTCACTTTCTCCCCCCCTTTTCTACTCCTCATCCCACACACCCTCCTCTGTTAGCTTCACTATGTGAGAAGTTAAGAGGAAAAGAAGAAAGAGAAAAGACAGAAGGATTTGCGGAGGTGGAGAACTACAAATAAAGAGAGAGAGACAAAAAAAGAAAGATGTGCTAAGCCATCCTATTTGTGTCAGTGAAAGCAAGGATATGAAGCCAGAGCCCTGGATCCAGCAGACAGATGCTAACTGGTAGGAAGCAATTCTGCCAGCAGGGACACCATTTAAGAATTCAATCAATAGCAAATCTCTGGTGAAAACAAATAAGCATGCAATATTCAAACGTAGATTAAAAACCATTAAAATCACACTGGGTTTTAGTGGCAGAGTCAGAATTAGAAATTGTAGTACAAATGGAGAAACTCCTTACTCGGAACAGTTTCAAATACAAAAATGGCTGTACAAACATCTTCCCCCAAAACTTCCTACAGCTGCCTATTCATGTACGGACTGCCACATGCACAACATCTACTTATTCAGACAAACTACATGGGAAGCATATTTTTCAATATTGAGATTTTACTGACAATATCCATAATTAGCAATCCCATTTATTCATAGACGTTCTCCCCCCCAGTATTCACGAAGTATGTGTCGGAGTTTGCAGCACGGATCCTCCTGAGCTGCTAAGCCTGCCCAGCTTTCACTGTTTCAGGGCTATAGAATCAATCAAGCAGTATAGAGAATGTTTTTTTAATTAGATCCTATCAGGATTATAATTAGTGCTGTGTAGGAGCACAGTTAAGGTAACACAGCAAAATGCAGAACAATTCTATCCTGCCTGACATGGCTAGTGCCAGCAGTAAAACAGCTAATAGCGTCTGATTGTTTTTTCCTTGCCACACGTGCTTTCATTTCCAGTGCAAGCCGGTGGAAGTGGCTCCAGGAGGAGAAAGCAGAGTGCCACCTTAGTCCCACAGCCACAGAGCTAACAGGGTGCAAAGGTGGCATGGTCACTTCCACCCAGGGTCTCTGAGCACGCCTGGCTTCCAGGAGCAACAGTGGACCTGCTGTGCAGTGCACAAGCAATGTATGGATTCAACATTAGGGGAAACATCTACTTGGCTACAGGCACCTTTTCTCTCAGCTCCTGGGAGTCCAAGCTGTTGGAAGCAGGTTAGGCAGCACACCCTCTGCCTCACTCTCTCCCACTGTGAGCACAGCCAACAGCCGAACAGGAACACACTGAGCCTCTCCCTGTTTGCAGTTATTCCCTGAGGACAGCCACAGAGTCAGCCTGGACACAGGGCCTGCACAACCATCACGAGGTGTAAGAGCATGTATGGCAAACCTCACTTGTTCCTCTGCCACATGGAACACCAGATGGGTGTTGTGGAAATGAAGCTGTACTGAGACAAGCAGCATTCATGACAGAGATACTAGCTTAGGATAGTTTGCAGACTTTTGACCTTGCAGCTCTGGAAGAGCGGGTGGTTGTCCCTTCTGCAGTCCTCTTGACGGACCTCCCTTGAAATCTGCTGAAGAGCCTCAGCCATCTGCCCCCTCTCTTTGTCTACATCTCATGATGAGAGAAAGTAGAATGAAGTTAACTGTTATCACATGTATCTCAACAAATGGCTGCCTGCGATTCCATATCTATTTTAACAAAAACAACTAAATACCAACAACTAAGGGCTCACAAGGCATTCAATATGATTTAAAGCTCCATGAGTGCAAGGTGAGCTGGAGCTCAGCCACATTTCACAGAGTAACAAAACCATGTAGGCTGGAAGGGATCTCTGAACATTTTCTAGTCCAACAACCTGCTCAGAGCGGCATGGTTTTCGAAGATGCACTGCTGTCTGGGAGCAGCAAGAGTACCTCTGCAAAGCAAAGGGAGCCAGCCGCTGAGCATGATAACCGGGCAGGCAGAGGCAGCAGCCTCACTGACAAGCCAGTCAGACCCAGAGTACCAAACATGGTGAGCAGAACAGGTACGGTGATAGTAGTAGTTCAGCCAAGAGTCCAGTGATTGTCAAGCAAGTCTGTAGGGAAGTCCCGTCAAACAGCACAGTCCCCCGCCATCAATTCCTGAGGGACACCACTAGTAGCCAGCTGCCAATTGCATTTTGGATGCTGATCACCAACCTTGGAATGCAGCAATCCAACCAGCACTTATCAATTCCCAATTTGTCTGCCAGGATACTACTGAAGAATTTTTTTTACAACTTCTGGAAGTCCATTTCAAGCAACTTTCACTGCGCTTCTCTTGTTTACAGAGCCAGTCATTTGTATAAGGCAATTATAGATTGGTCAGGCGTGATTTGTCATTGGTAACACCATGCTAGCTGTTCTCAAACACGTTCTCGCCTTTCGCATGCTCAGAAATGGATTCCAGAAGAATTTGCTCCATTATCTTCCCGGATTCTGTGGAGAGACCAACAACCCTGTAGGTGTGGCACTTTCTCAAGATGGGTGCCACATTTGTATTTTTCCAGTCATCAGGGATCTCTCCTGATTGCCATGGCCTTTCAAAGATGATAAAAAGCAGTTTTGTTACATCTGCAGGCTTCCTCCACAACCTTAGATGCATCTCTACCAAGATTTGTAGAAGCCACTGCAAAAATTTCCTTAGATGCTTTCTAAAATATGTTCTATATCTAACAAAATATGTTCTATATCCAACAAAATTTCAGATCAAGCCCATATGTTGCACAGATTGTATCTGACCTACGGTCTAGCAACTGACATTTTCAGACACCATTAGAGTCTTTAAAGTACTATTGATAAAACTAGCATATAGATTAACATTTGATCTACCCACAGTGTTTGAAAAGCCCACCTGGAGCAAGGGAAAGGATTCTTCCCTTCATCTAAGCAAGGTCCCTTTCAGTTTGATAAATTATATTTGTTGTCAAACAAGTTTTTCCCAATGCCAAAGCTATCCCTGCGAAGTTGGTTAAGCTGACTTTAAAGATATTTTCTATTACTGAATAGAAGAAAGTCATCTTCCAGTGGCTCAGATCTGCTTAATCCATTTCTGTGTGTGCAGAATGCTCTTCACCCGTACATACTGGCTTATTTAGCCAGTTGCAGTGAACATCTTTTGCATATTCAGGAAAAATGCTCCATGCCTGGTCTCTCCACCATGATCATGTCCTGTGTACCTTCACATAATGGAATTTCAGTAAGATACAGTACTTTTGTCAGATAATCAGTTAATTCCATTCTCTGCCATATTTTTTTTTCCATTTTACTACTGCTAGGATATAAGCATTCTCTCCCATCCCATGGGGAACTGGCTGCAGTTTTCTGCTTCTGCTCTACCTTCACTACAAAGGGAATTACATTAGACTGGCAGCAACAGTCTCATGGCTTATTAGTACTTCCTTTGCTGATCTTTGAAAGGTTGTACCCTGAGAGGAAGCATTTAGCAGCTAGGAAATGAGCCAAAGAAACACAGTACTTGAAGAGAGCTCTGCCTTCCCAAACTAAGACATTTTTTTACTAGACTCACTAAAAGAATTATAGACCCTATAACATAAATTTTAAGAAAGCAAAAATTGTCAAAAAGCTCAGAGAATAATCATGAGATTGCTCCCCAAAGTCAATTTCTTGAAGATACCTCTAAAATCTCTGTCATTTCCCTACATCCCATTCTTCCCCACACCTCCTCCTGAATCAGAACTATGGACTGAATCTTAAAAATAAATAACCAAGAAACATACAACATTCTTGCTTTGTGCCAAGTTTCCTACTTACTTTTCAGCAGATATCCATATTTTTACATAAATGAACCAAAACACAGCTCAGGTAACATGACTGTGATTATTATACAAGGCATCTTTTTTTCCCTTATTCACTATTGTCAAAACACTTAGCAAAATATTATATCATACTACCTGATTTTTACAATTTCATTCAACTGTATAATTATATACATTATTTGATAATCACATTTTTTTAAAACTCAGATTCATAGCTGCCCCAACGACTAAGTGGAATTGATTCCTTATTGTTTTCTGATACCACTTCCTGAGACTTGTCAGGAGGGAGAAATGAAAAGGAAGAGGCAGAAACCCTGCATTTGTCTTCTGGAGAGAAGTCCTGGAGAAATGGGGCTGGGGGAGCAGTTCTCCTGCTATTTCTTTCACACGTCCTTGCCTGAGCGCCAGGCACCATCACTGCACCAGAGGAGCTGAGTTTTGGGTGACTGCAACAGTTTCTCCTGCACTAGGACTTGGTTGACTCGTAATCAGTTGGAGAGACACACCTAAGGGGCATCTTTAGAGTGATATTTCCTCTTCACTACAGCTTGCAAGAATTTCAAGGAAAGCATCTTTCCCTGAGTTGCTTTGGGAAAACACAAACTGAGTACCCTTGGACGGCTGGCAGATGCAGATACTCAACTAAAAAGGAACACCAGGCAGGTATGGATCAACGAAAGAGCCAAAAGGTTTTAAGCTGGGACTGCTGAAAACATCTGATTTGATCACCCATGGTGTAAAAAGCATCTGGGCAGTGCCTGCACCATCCGTGGGTCAGCAGTAGTAAAAAATCCAAGCTAACACAGAAACACCATGATATATATTAGAGATAACAAAGATAAGGCTTAAAGCCTGCGTTTTTTCACTAGGCTGAATTGCTGCTACCCAAATAAAAGGAGCAGATATCAGATATATTCTGAAGATATTTCTTAAGATTATTCACTGATACTATCATGTCATATAAAAGACAGTTCCAAAAAACACTGATTTGAAGTAGTGGTTGATCAAAATCATCCTGTTAACTTTGAACAGTCTCTGTACGCTGTCGTGTGCACAGTTGTATAGAAAAGCTGAAAGACTGAAGTCCTGTGATGTAAACTTTATACCTATTTTGGTTAATGCAGAAATGTTTAAACATTTAATTAGAAAATAAACTTATCAGGATCTTTCACAACTTGGAAATGTTCTGCCTTCCAATGTTCTCTAACAAACAACTTCTCAGCACTCTGCTGTAAACTGGGCCCTCTGCTAAATAGCATCATTAAAACGGCAGCTCCTGTGGAAGGAATTAAAACTAAAGAAACAATCCCTTTTCAAGTTTTAGTAACCTTATCCAGAAAATTCACACTTTAATTTTACACATACATCCTAGAAAGATCAGAACTTTAGTGGCGCATTAAGCAACACTGCTAAGGCAGAGCTCTGTGATCCTTAGACTTATATTTAGACCATTCTGTGGGACTGGTCTTAAACACAGAAACCAGAGAAAAGGGAAACCATTTTCAGATTCATGTGAGAGAAACCCACATTAACACTGACTTTGTGATTTTTTGACTGAAACCGTAAGTGTGATTTGAGTTCTGCCACAAGGAGAAAAAAATTTAAAAAAAAAAGCAGCAGCTGAGATTTCACCAAAATGAGCATCCAGCCTCCAGAGCTCAGCTCTGATGACAACGGATATGCTCCACAGCAGTATCAGCAAGATAGATCATTTACACAGCAAACACAATCCTTATTTATACAGCCCATTAACTAGCTATACACACACACACACATGCATAGAAACACATGGAAACTTTCTGCCAGCTTTATACAGTGAACTTGGGGGGAGATAGGGTTTCACATGAAGTTGCAGAAAGAGTCCTTAAAAAGCATTTTGAAATGAATGTCAGAACATCTTATATTACGGATCATTTTATATAGTTAATGATTTTTATTTTCTCAAAAATCTGTTTTCAAAAAATTTGCCTAATGGAAGCTACTTTTAAATCACAACACACAATTCTATCTTTTCGCGCACAGTGCATTTCAGAAGTCACTGCGGAGGAGGAGTCAGCAGCTTCACTAGCTTTAGGCTAGGGGGAAAACACCTCCTTGGAGTCAGCCAGGAGAAATCCCAGCACCGGCCATGTAAGGGCTGCCTGTGCACCAGTCCCAGGAGAGCCCCCCAGGCTGCAGCACAGCAGGAGGTGTCCTCCTTAGGCTTCTGACTGACCATCCACCCCGAGGAGATGCAGGCTCCGCACCCCAGCCCTGGGCTAAGCTGCCCTTATGTTGTACTGCTGGCTCACAGCTGCCTCATGCCGACTCTTTCCCTTACCATCACAGAGACAACACCCACTGCCGCCAGCTAATCAAACAGCTTTATATTAATCCATAATTGATTAATTTTTTCAAAAGAAACTTTCAAAACATCAAACCATCTTTCCCGGTCATTAATTCAACCCTCTGAATATTTTATATCTCCAGACACTTCTACTTGTGCATACTTATTTTAAGAGCACTTCATCAAAGCACTGATGCTACTTGTATATATCCATCGCTTCTTAATTTCATTGCGTGTATAAACAGAATTGGATCTACAAAACTATGCACAGAACAAAAATACATAAATAGAAATGCCTAGAGTTTTATGTTATTACACTACACAAACTGTACTGGAAAGACGTGAAGTCACATTTACTAATAATGGTGAAATTTAAAAAATAAAAATATATCTCATTCAATCACAGAATACCTATGCCTATTTACATAAGACTATTTCTGGCAAACAGAACCTGTTATTATTTATTAAACACAAGTAACTCCTCTTTTGTCTGAAAAGAAACGAAAATTTCCCTTGTGTGAACATCTTATTTCCCCAAAATTACCGTAAGATTTTTTAATTCACAGCATACATCTCCTGCTTTCAAACACCAAACACTTACATTATTAATTCTATTCAGAATTATTTATGTGGGATGATGGGTCAAAAAGCAGGCTGGAAGACAACAGCTTCTTTTGGATTTTATTTTCCAAGTATTATACAATTGATAATTTTCTGAAGACTACTGACTGAACAGTCAATTCCATAGACATAGTCAAACTACCAACATCACCTCCTGCATCACCTTCCTAGCTTGTAAACCAAAATCCTGAGCAGCACAGCATCATCCACCCACTTCCACTCCCCATTCACTTGCACCTCTAGATGAACATGAGCCAGCAGTGT
>VZTV01043025.1:293-11873 GCA_013400875.1 Anhinga rufa | reverse complement strand
GGCCAAAACCATGACACCATGGTTGATGTTAAAAAGAAAGAGAAACAATGATTTCAGATGTAGTTTTGAAAATTATAGATGGAGATGCCATTGTTAACTTCTCTTTCATACACATGAACATATATGTGAACATGCTCCAATCACAAATTTGTCATTGATTTGTGTGCCTAGAAAGAAATAATTTTGTCCCCTGTGCCTCAGCTTCCCTTTTCTATCAGTGGAAGCCTCTGATCTAGTAGTTTTAAAATTCTCACACAGAAGAATGTTTTCAGGCTTAATATATTAAGATGAATAAATTGTACAAAGATGTTTGAAAAAGAACACTACATAAATGCTGAAAGATTTATCATAAAGAACAATTACCACAAATACATTTTGAGTATTGTCTAAAATGTTTATAACTGTATAAATCTTTGGAGCAAATCCTTTGAGCAAAGCTGTTCCTTTCACAAGAAAGTGCTATGCAAGAAAAATAATAAGATTAGATATTGTTTATGTATATACCCCACCATAATAATGTAGCTGTACTGGCTAAAAGCACTAACAACATCACATTAATTACTTTAAAGAGCTAAATTATCTCTCACTACAAGTAGCAAAAGTCTCTTAGCTCTAGCCGAGCTAAGAGAATTCCTCCTCAGTTTAAAATCTGTGATACACTTTTTGCACTTAATACATAAAAGAAAACCAAGAAGAAGAGACATGACAGCTATCTCTAAATGGTTGAGGTGCTTCAATATCAAGGAGGGACACACGTCACAAGGTAATAACAAGAAGATACAAACAGAACAGTTCAGGCTGAATATGAGGAAAAAAAAGTCTTAATAATGATAAGACCTATTTCACTGTGGAATAGCCTTTAAAGGGAAATAATAGAAATGCCATCTCCAGTATACAAGCACACTAGAAAAAAACATGAAATAGAACACTGCAAGAAACAATCCTAATGTGATTTGAGATTAAGCAGATTATTGTAATTGGTTTTGCTCATCTTTAATACCTGTGATTCACGGTGAACAAAGACAAAAAGAAAACACAGCACACAAGTGTTCCAGACCTGAGTAACAGAATCAGTTTGCTAGATTAACATTTGGAAGACAGTGTTGCAGACATTCCATGAAAGCATTTATTATTCAGAATATATATTGATAATAATTGATTATTGGTATTTAAGTTTTCAAGTCTCTATTCCTTCCCTGCCCTCTGGGCTGCATTTAACAAAAAACAGAGTAAACAGAACAATGGAGTCTCTGATATTTATCTCTATAGATCTTGTCAGGGCATGATCACTATGGAAATTGTGGATGAAGTCCAATTTCCCTTGCACTTTTATCTTTATTGCCATGGATACTTTCAATCTTATAAGCACTAACATACAGACTTGATAGAAGAATGTGTTTTGTGATATTATGACTTGTGGAAAAAAATACTGTCTTCCTCTAAGTTGAGGCGCTTGAGGTGAAATAATACAGCAGTATTTTCCATTGGTAGAAGAGGACATTCAACTCTAGGACAACGAAAAAATTAGTGGTTAGCTAGAATGAGACCAGCAGTCATACATTTAGTCCCTAGAAATGTTAAGGACACGGGTGTAGAAAGATTTTAGTTCAAACAGTCTCTTCTTCTAGTTTCTTCCCCAAATCTGTATTCTACTTATAAGACAAACTCTTCAGAGAAGAACCTCTGAAGATTCCTCAGTCTTCTAAGTCTGCAGCCACTTCAGCAGACAGGAACTTAAAAGAACAAGTGACTGACCTTGAGAAATTGGAAAGCTTTTTCTAGAAAGAAGATGGCAAAGCACAACAGAGCATAGTGTAGAGGTATCTTCAGGATGTCATCCACGTCAGAGGTCCTGTCCTGTGATACCGTGAAGACCAAAGTAACTCCTGAGTTTCCCATCAATGTCTGTGGCTCCAGCATAGAACCAGATCAAATATTTTAGCTAACCTAACTAGTGTCCAGAAGAAGAACTGCACAAATGATTGTGCGTACCATTTTGTCTTATTGTTGAATAATGATGTATACTCTTATCCTCTCCAGGAATACAAAATCTGACCCATATCTGAAGCTGGGGCAAATAAGATGTCATGGCTCTAAGTGATGAGATTATTTTGATACAAAAGGGATAACCAGTCAAATATGAGGGCTGAGATCTCCTAACCTGTCTTGCTATAAAACTAAAATACATGGCAGAGGCAAGCCAGTCTTGTCTGCTTTCTGCAGCTGAACTCTTGATTGTGCCTGTAGCATAACATTATCTGCTTTTATTTATACTCTGCTGCCATAGCAATTTAGTTCTACATTCTGATTCCCTTCAAAATGGTAAAGATAAATAGAATTGAGACTTCTTAAATAAAAATTCTCACCTCACTTCTCTACTTAATATGATACATTGCCTTTTAGCATGTAGTACATATTTTCACCTCTGATTCCTGGTTCTCAGGTGTACGACACTATGTGCTCACATACCCCCTCCATCAGAACCTCAAGTACACAAGAACCAACAGTTCTGTTATTTCTGGCTGCTCTATTTCTCATCCCTCATTTTCACTAGCAAGAGAGAAACAATGTGAGCAGTAGAGGGCTAGTTCTTGTAGATAATGTACATACATAATGTAATAACATTTCACATGTCCCTTTTTCTCTGAACAAGTACATCATATTCCAAGTTCCCACTCAGCATCCCTAGCAACTTTTCAGGGTAGGTGGTAGCACATGCGTTGTCTGCTTCTGAGTTTGGGACACACTGATTGACAGCCATGCATGCTGATCAACCAGCTTGTGGGTATATTTGCCTTTCCCATAGCACAGGGCAGTAATTTACTCCTTCGCTACTTGGCTGCAAATTTTAATGACCAGCTGGTTCATTATGGGGGTAGAGGAAGACAGACAGATGGGAGAAGAAAGAGGCAGAAAATCTACTATCACTGTCACAGTTGTTACCAATTGTGTGTGGAGAACGTAACTTCATTCTATAAGTAAATTGAAAATGGCTTACAATGGTATGTAAAGATTTCTGAAACTGTAAAATGACAAATATTTCACTGTCTACAGTCAGCTACATTTTCTAAATATCAAATGCTATAGATACCGAGGACAATGAAGAGAAAGGTTTTTCATTTGCTGATACTTCCAATTATAATGTAGGATTTAGGATCATTATAACTTACTCATACCTGGATGATAAAAGACTCAGCCAAAATCTGCTAAGATCTTTTTTTCAGAGGAATTCTGGAAAGCACCTGAAAACCAGAATAACAAACCATTTAAATCCACTGCTTTGGCTAAAGCTTTAAAAAAATCCAAATAATATTATAATTTGCAGACTTTGAGATTTATGTCAGCATATAGCTAAAACCCTCAGCTAGAATTACCATTAGAGAAAAGTAAAAGCATCTAAGAAAAATGGATAATCCTGAAGAAGTATCTTTTTCTCTTGAGTTTGAAGAGAAGTGGCTTTTTAGCCATTAGAAATATTGTATTTAAGGCATTAGATTCCCAAATAGAGGTGATACTTAGATTATGTTCAGCCATCTAAAGTTAGCTATCCAGCCTAAGCTGGTCATCTAGATTTATTTTGTAGGTGGAGAGAGGTCAGCATTCATGTCATCCTCCTTCCTTCTGAGATGAATGAATTAGCCCTTCAAGGCATCTACTGCTTTCCACAGATAGTTTAGAACAAACAGCTAATTTTTAAGTTTCTGAAGCTGACTAGATGACTCCTGACCAGGTTGAGTGGGTTGCTGTGCACAACAAAAGAATTGCAGCCAACTAGAATGAGACATAAAAATCAGGTGAACTACAGGCACTTTTGTAATTGAGGGATCACCACGTGCTGTTAGGAGGGAAGAGGACCAAGGTGCAGAGCTAGTGAAGAGCTTGGCCACCTCAGCATGCAAAGGCAAAACTTATGTATTGAATGCCAACCAATGTAAATTTGAAAGCAACAGAAGAGCTGAGTGTCCAGGAGACACCTACACTTCAAGCCTGCTTCATTATTCTACCTTGCATTTCTCCAGATGCTGGTTTCCTTTGGGCCTATCTTGAACTTCCACCAGTCTGCCAAGCACCTCAGCACCTGGATTCCAGTGTGTCACACTGTGATCAAGAGATAGGAGCTTATTTTCTTCCCTGGGAAGCTTGGACACAACAGTCTTCTCAGACCACATGAACACACAACAGCAGGATGTCCTCTTCAAAAGAAAAAGAAAAATGCAGTAAAGTTGCCAATATCCTTTTACCTTTCTCCTCATCCCCATTTATTTATTAGTCTAATAGACAAATCACTCACCTGCTCATGAAAGCAGCAAATTAAAGTTCATTTTCTCCTAGTTGAGAGAAGTCTTGAATGTCAAAACATGTTTTGCCAGTCATCTGTGCAGATACAGATTTTTATCAACAGATTTTAAACCATCTATTATTATCTATTATTTTAAAGTAGCTGTTAAACTAATTCCATTTTAATAATCTTAATTGCATCCATACAGTCCTAATGAACTGTATTTTCTCACCGTGTGTGTAACTTGCCCTTTGGTTCTATAACAGAAGTTTCAGGGGTCTGATTCCCACTTGCACTTGAATTTACCATGAAGGTTTCTAAAACGTAAATTCTGAACACATGGGAAATGTTGCTGAATCTCAAGATTAGTGTTACACATCCACTGTGTAAGGTGACACTGATGCAAAACACAAGACAATGCAGAATCTTAGGTCCTCAGACCTCAATGTTCATGTCTGAGTCTGTGCATTAACATTTCCCCCATAGTTTTTAAGTTTTCAGAAGCCAATAGTAATTTAGACCTGCAGGAGGTGGTGTATAATAATGTGCATTAATAAGGTAGCAGAAGACACAAGTTCCTGCTAATTGCATATCCAAGATTGTTGTTAATGACTACATTACGTGCATAAAAAGTAAACAGATTCCTGCTTGGAGAGATCCAAGATATGCCAGTTGCCTAGTTGCTAAAGAATATTAACATTTCAGCACAGAAATACTCGACTATGCTGTCATTTTCAAGGGATGAATTTCACAAGTAATGTTTTTTTTGGAAAGGATATCAAAAACACTTGAAAGTATGATACATTTTCAAAGGAAGCATAAGGATTTTATTCCCTTCATTGTCCACACTATTATGGTCTCTAGCATCAACTCCAATGCTAAAATGGCCAAGTAATGAAGCAAACCTTCAGATATAAAATAGAAATTGTATTTATTAAACTAAATTTCACCTTTTAGTGCTACAATTAAAAACACCCCCATTTCTTTAACCAACAGCTTAGTTTGATAATCTTCTGTGCCTGGTTAGAATTAGAATTCATCTCATATCCCTGAGATGGATCCACACACCTCCAAGTGATGCCAACAGGCTGAGTCTTTCCCATTGACTTCAGCTGAGCTTTTCCCATGAGGCTGGATTGTAAAAGGATTAGGCTTTTTCCATGAAGGTTCTTATTTAGGTATATGAGCCAAGTTCAGCCCTGAAGGAGTTTTTTTTTGGAATATGCAAAATGTAAGTAGACCACTGCATTAGTAGGTTTATATAAAGTTTGCAACATACAACAACACATTTCATGTTTATCCTTCTAGGTAACTAAAAAGCTATAGAATTCTGGGATCTACCTAACAGAACCTGACTTATAATTTTGTTTAGGAAATGACTTATTATTAGCTATACAATATACGGCTTCCTGAGCTGCATTGAAGAGAAAGTGCAGGCTCCAACTAGAGACACATAAATACAATACAGCATTGTTTGCAGACTTCCATAGAAAGCCAAATAAGGGCATCTAAATCACAGTTAGGTTCCTCTTCCCAAAAGCATCCACAAAAAATAAGAAGCAACAAGTTGTGGGCTATTCCAATAAAAAATTTCATAAGGGATCAGTAGAGTGAAGTACCCAGTCAAGGACTGTCTGGCTGATATATGACTCACTAAGAAAGTGCAGGTAATGGTTTCTCATAGGGTCAGCCTTTTCTGAGCAGGGATGTTAACTGCCATAGCTACTACCATAGAATCATTAAAGTCGGAAAAGACCTCTAGGATCATCAAGTCCAACCGTCAACCCAACACTGCCATGTCTCCTAAACCACGCCCTGAAGTGCCACGTCTACACATTTTTTTAACATCTCCAGGGATGGTGACTCTACCACCTCTCTGGGCAGCCTGTTCCAATGCCTGGCCACTCTTTCACTGAAGAAATTTTCCCTAATATCCAATCTAAACCTCCCCTGGCACAGCTTGAGGCCTATCGCTAGTGACTTGGGAGAAGAGACCAACAGCCACAGAATCACACAATCACAGAATGGTAGAGGTTGGAAGGGACCTCAAGAGATCATCTTGTCCAACCCCCCTGCGTGAGCAGGCACACCTAGAGCAGGGGGCACAGGACCGCGTCCAGGCGGGGTGTGAATGTCTCCAGGGAAGGAGACTCCACAGCCTCTCTGGGCAGCCTGGGCCGCTGCTCTGGCACCCTCACAGGAAAGAAGTTTTTCCTCATATTTAAGTGGAACTTCCCGTGTTCCAACTTGTGCCCGTTGCCCCTTGCCTGTCATTGGACACCACTGAGAAGAGTCCAGTCCCATCCTCCTGACACCCACCCTTCAGATACTTATAAACATTGATAATATCCCCCCTCAATCTTCTCTTCTCCAGGATGAACAAACCGAGGTCTCTCAGCCTTTCCTCATAAGAGAGATGCTACAGTCCCCTGATCTTCATAGCTCTTCACTGGACTTGTTCATGCAGCTCCCTGTCCTTCTTAAACTGGGGGGCCCAGAACTGGACACAGTACTCCTTTCAGGTAGTTGTAGAGAGCCATAAGGTCTCCCCTCAGCCTCCTCTTCTCCAGGCTAAACAACCCCAGTTCCCTCAACCTCTCCTCATCAGACCTGCTCTCCAGACCCTTCACCAGATTTGTTGCCCTTCTCTGGACACGCTCCAGCACCTCAGTGTCCCTCTTGCAGTGAGGGGCCCAAAACTGAAGCAGCTTACCATGAGATAAGCTGCTCTGTGACAACTATTCCAGAGTAGCTTCTCTATGTGAACTCCCATTTCCAGACTTTACTCTTCCAGAATAATATTTGTAATGCTGAATTGCTTCAAAACAAATTAAACCATAGTTGGTCTTCCAGAATAATCATACTTGGCAGTTTTCTCTTTAGTGACAAAGCCAGAGAAGACAATGGAAAAGCCCTGAAGAACTATACTGTGTCCTGGGCATGGGTACAGGATCTTTTTCTGAAGGTTATTTTCTTTTTGGCTAATATATGTTGCTCTAGGACAAGGGCCTACGTAGATGCAGATGTGACACCAAAAGGAGCTCATTCACACACAGGCATGAGATTTGTAGTGATTAAAGTTCCAGCAGAGGTGGGACCAGGCACATGCTATTGGATTATATGCCATATTTCCTCATGCATCAAACATTAGGAATGCCCATTTTAAGCATTAATATTGTAAAATATAGATGCTAAAGCCTAGCTTGGCTCTAAGACATCTTTAGCAGTGGTTCAACTTCTCCATCTGGTCACTGGTACCTGAGAAACACACAATACACAATCATTATTTGCTTATTTTTTGTCATGCCTGCCAGTTTATACAGCACTAATGCAATTTCTTTGTACATGTAGAAGGAAGATTATATAGCATTTGTTTATACCATACAGGTAAATTTTACTTTGCACATGGATAATTTCACTTTGCACATTTGAAAACAATGAGGTACAAAGCAAGTAGTGTGTAAAAGCAGTGGGAACAATGCAAATTACAAAATTTTAGAAATGTCAGTGCAGCATGTGAACATAGTAAAGGGGGCTATTCCTCAAGGTATATCACATTGTTTTTGTCAGAGCAGCAGTGTTTGCAATGCTTGCAGAAAGTTATTCTTGCACTCGATGTTGCTAACACCCATGTCTTTATCACAGCTTCACAACACTTGGCATTTTTCCTAAATCCTCAGGAAATGTTTTTTTTTTTTCTTTCTTTCTTTCTTTTTAAATGGAAATTTCCTACTCCTCACAATGTTACTGGCCCAGATGCACAGGCCCAGAAAAAAGACTCAGAAATCCCCAAATTCATCATTATTTTTAATACCCAGGTTTTTTATGTGTATCCTATTTGTAGATTTGTGGTACTGGCTTTTCTTGTAAACTATAGCAATTTATTATTTAGTTAGTTATGTTTTCATATTTGGCTACCTATATTATTGCATGATTTGAATACTACTTAAGGACCTAAAAAGCCTAAGTTTTCAAAAAATACAGAGTAAATATGGATACAAAAGAAGTTTCCAGCTGCAGACTTACTTCTCCAGAAATGTGATTTTGGTTTGAATCAAATCAAGTAGCAAATCAGTACAAACTTCATGCCAAACCAGCAGCTCCCTAGACAGGGCAGCTGCTCAGTGAAACTGATTCCCTTGTTAACTTTGCTGTGAAGAGAACTAAGTGATTTTTCTGCTGAGAAGTTGCTGGGACCCCCCCACCTCCCTGCATATGGGCAGACCTTCCACTGGAGTCCCCTAGGGACAGCATCCATGGTCCTGCTAATTTTTTTTATAATTTGACATAGCACTTAATATCACATAACATACAGGTTTTGACAACAGCTGGACCAGATTAGATTCATAAGCTCTGGGAAGCTTATGAACAACAACTTTTAATTTTCCTTTATTAATGATATTGTTGTATTCATCTTCATGGGAATAATGGCAAAAGTCAATGTATTTCTAGTATGGTGATAGCTTGTAATTGCAAAGTGATCCTCGACAGAAACAGACAAAGCAAAGTATATTCTGGAATCTGATAATACAGCAAAGTTTTGGGGACATCAATGTGTACACAGGTGTGAAAACAGAGGTATCTCTTTTCAATATTCTCTCTTAGCAGAGCAAATAAAGATTAGTGTTGGGTGAACAGACTGAAAATCTGAGCCTTTCAAAAACCAGCGCTGGTTTAATCTTCAATACCAATATCAGACTCTCCATAAAGAGAAGGCACAACAACAGGACAACATCTTTAATTGGAAAGATGAGCCATGAAGGAGAGAGAGATATCTATTATTTTCTCCCAATTACCATCTCACCTATTTCATTCCTCATCTGACATTTCACACTGCTTTTCCTCTAAAGTAGTCTCCTTTTGAGGATCTCATCAGGAGTTGTTTTGGGTATAGTTTCCCAGAGCTAATTAAGCACATTGCTGGGTGTCCCTGCTGCTCTACTGGGATACTGCTCTTGGTAGACTTCTCCAGAAACCTGCAGAGAGAAGGATGGAAATAGGACCAGCTGACAGGTCTGCCTCAAGCTAGGAGAGCTGGATTTGTTTTATTGGGTGGGTAACACCTGTATGTGACTGGCAGTTAGCAACTGGCATTGGAAAGGATATAGAAGGCATGCAGAGCTAGATGGGGCTGAATACCTCTTATCTGGAAAGGGAAATAAAGCATGTGGAAGTTGGAACACAGCAACAGTAATAAAAACTTGTCTGTGCTAAATGTTCAGTGAATAGTAACATGATTAACAAAATAACAGTCTTAGATGCTTACAAAATGCAGCTTCAGGCACTACAGCTTCCAGAGTGAGGGATACAACTCTGTTCCTACTCCTTGAGCACTCATTGAGTCTGACTAGCAGGACAGGAGGGGTAATGGCAGAGAAAACCCTGGCAATGCACAAAGCAAGCAAACTACAAAGCCTTTTCAATCCCTTTTATCTTTATTCATCTGTAAGCAACCCTGAAATTAAGGTTAGACTTCTAAACATGTGTAGTTTTTCATGGTGGGCACTGCAAAGAACTAGCATGCAGCTCATGGAGAACATAGACAATAAAATGAATGAATAACTGTGATGTGCTTGGATGAACAGGGAGAAGCAGTGGTCCATTGGTCCCATAAGTATAGGGGAAGGCCATCTTTAAGAAACCAGGCAAACCCTGTGTTAAGGCACTAGATTGGGAAATAGTAGATTTAGTTTCCATTCCCATCTCTACCTTACTCCTCCTGTCTGAATTTGAACAAGACTCTAAGTCTTTCTCTGCCTCAGTCCCTAATGGAGTAATAATATTTTCCTGCCTTACTGTGGGACACTGTTATCTACATATTGTGCTGATGGGTACAACTGAACAATCTACCATATATTAAAAAGAAAATATGTTCAGATGGATGGTGACTTTATCACTGTAAAATGTCAAGTGAATGAGGTGCATTCATTTTTTTATAGGTTCCTTGCATGTGCTTTGTTACAATAAGAAATAAACCACCACGGTGGGGACCTGAGTCATCTTTGCCCTTATTCTAAATTTTTGCCAGTGTTTTTCCTTGAATGCAATACAGATAATTCAGTATAAAAATGGAGTAATACCATGGTGAATCAGAGCTTTTGTTTTTCTCCCTGGAAGTTGCACTAGCCCTGCAGTCCAAAACAATTATTACCATGTAATTTATTTTCACTTTATTATGTTTCTCTGAAATCAGAATTGGAATTTGCTGGTTATGCAACAGCCCCTCATATTCGTTTCCCTACACAATGAAATTTCAGCTGGGAATACATACAAATTAAGGATTCAAATCTTTCTAAGAAGTTTTGCAAAACTTCCTTTATAGCTAGCTTCTATCAAATCCCATTTGGTTTTATAAGCTGCTGAAAACCTTAATCAGAAACGTCTGTGCTTATGGGCTCAAAAGAGAGTATCATCTATATCTTACCTTACTTCCCTGCAAGAATCCCCAAATAATGTCAAAATGGCATGCCTTTCCTAATTCAAACATTTGGCAAAACAGTGTTATAATGAATGATGTAAGAAGGGAGATCCTAATAAGAAACATGTGTACAGATTGCTGAAGGCAAGCTCAAAATATGTCAGAGTCTAAGAATTTACCACAAGGAAAAATTACTGACAAAAATATGTAAAAAATGTTTATGTTCAATGTTGCTTGAAATGCAACATGAACAAAATGCGTAACAGTACCACACAAGTAGACCACAACCCTCTTTTCATATTTACAAAGCTATTGAAGGGTTGGCACAGGGAAGTAAAAATCCCGTCCCTGACTAGCAGCTGCTTAGAAATCCATTTACTCTCCGTAGGAACAGGTCTTTCTATGGTGCTTCAAACACAGTGCAGCTGAGCCTCATTTCACACAAATGAGCACATTCAGCCCTAGACCACTTGTGCAGGATAGAGAAAGATGATTATCTCTCCCTTTTTCATTGGAAAACTCACATACAGAGAGGTCAAGTCAAAATTGTTCCTCTAATCTGAATGCAATAAAACTTGGGCAATCAATTTCATTTACCTGTTACTTCAGCCAAAAATGCTATGCGTCTGACTCTTCCATCGCTTTCAGCTAAAGAAGACAGCATTTGGCTTCCTTGGACACCATGTCCAAGATTTCTCATATCAGAGACGCCCAAAATGAGTATGTGAACTTGAAGGTCATTCACAGCATAAGGAATTCACCTAAGGACCCTCCTACACTGATCATCCTATTAACCTGATTCCCTATGCTTTATCACAATACTTTTTTTTCCTTTCTTACAGGACTTTTTCTTCATCCATCTGTACCAGTCAGAAATGAGTAA
>VZTV01043023.1:1938-23059 GCA_013400875.1 Anhinga rufa | reverse complement strand
CCAAGAACAACCTTGACATTAATCATTTCTTGATCACAAATACCGGATGCTTAATCAACCTACTGGAGAAAATTTAACCTTTAAACAATGCTGCATATTTTATAACTAGATTTAACAGTCAAGCTTTCTCTGGTTCTTGGATTTGTAGCTTGTCCTGAATAAAAAATAAAGACAGAATCAGGAAAATAGCTGTACATAGTCTGTTGGTTCAACATAGCCAAACTGTTTATCAAGTAATACCTGGTCTTTTCTGTGAGTCACTAATAAGGAGTTTAATATTGAAAATATTGATCTATTTTTATTGCTTTTGTAGTTACCATTGTATTGTCTGATCATGCTTTGAAGAACGTAACTCATTGGTTTGAATCAAAGTGCTAATGGTCATGATTATGACTTAGCTGTCGTCTACAGAGATTTATCAAGCTGGCACTGATGTTGAACAGATAAGATTATGTAGCCCTAGTATGTAGTTGAGTTGAATGTTTTTTTGCTTTTTTAGTCTGGTGAACTGGCAACCTTTGATAATCCACCCATCCACTTGTGAGCTGAGGTATAGTAAAATCTGAAAACATGAAGAATAATTTGCTCGAAGAACTTCATATTTTGAATCCTAGGCTTAAGTTCTTTATCTTAATGCCTGAACTATTGTATATAGGAATCAGATTTTTTTGCAGATAGCCTCATGTGTGTTAATTAGCCCTTTTATTATTGTAGTAGGATTATAAGCTTGGTTAGGTCCTTATTATCCAATTCATTATTATATCAGACTGGATGGAACTATTAAAACTAAATAACAAAGATAGACTGATTTAGGGGCTGATTACCACTGGACAGTGGTTTTACAGCATCTCTTATCTGAATTAAGAGAAATACTTTAATGTACAAAAATATGCTTTTTTGGTTTTGAGTTGTTACCTTTAAATGCCTTTTGGAGAAGGGGGGATGTAAAGGAAGAAGCATACTGCCTTTATCAACTGGTCTTGAAATGTGTGGTGCTCTGCAATATTCCTGGTCCTTGAGCTATCAGTTGCGAAACTAGCTCTACGTACACCTAATTTTGCACTTCTTAGGTTATAATTGTTTCTCCTCTAATTGATGGGAAGAAGAGCATGTCTGCTATTGCAGTAGGAGATGAGTTTCTGATTGGCATGTTCGGTAAAGAACTTGTTTGTCCCTTTGTGGATATGGAAGATTTTCCCCTGGTGCCAGTGGCTTAAAGCTTCTTTCAGGAAGCAACAGGAAAATAGAAACCCCCTGAAAAATATTGCATGTTTAAACTGAGGGATTTTCTGTCTCCAAGTTCATATGGATAGAAGTTTTTCATGTGAGTCAAAAGTCCTGTATCATTACATAGACTTTTTCTTTGCCTCTTATCAGCTATTCATGTGCCTTTTTTATTGTATGCATTTATATGAAAAAGCTCTTAACCAAAGAAAACTATTTTGTTATTAGAGCACTTTCCTTCTGTTATGCACATTTTGAAACACACTCCAATCTTTATTTACAGCAATATTGTGAATCCAGGAAAAAGTAGTACTACAACTGCCCCTTTGACTGCCCTAAAAGTAGCATAACACAGTGATGGTCCACTCTTTTTGCATATCTTTTCAGTGTCTGCTCGTTCATGATATTCACTAATGGTGTGTTCCTCAAGATTAACAGAGGCAGTTCAAGCATTTGATGATCCAAATAGGATTGCCTATTTGGGTGGGAAAAAGAGCTGTTATGGCTGACAGTGAAAATTAAATCTCATCTAGTCAATATTGTATCTCTTATTCTTTAGCAAAATTTCTACACTATTAGTAGGCAATAGTAATCCAGAAGGGTGACCAAGCAATTGTCAAAGAAAAATCAGAGGTGGTATCGCTTTTCTAGTCTTAGTTAGAGGGAAGGGAAGACAAGGTGTCCGAAAGAGAGCTCACAAAGGAGCTTGACCAGGGTGGGGTTTGTTTTTGGTTTTGTTTTTTTTTCCCCTCTTTTTCTCCCTTGTGACAAGATAAGCCAAAAGTATTAAATGGAGAAAACTGTATTTAAAATATGGTTTGTTTTTTTTCTGTCCTCTCATTTTTATAATTACTCTAAAAGTCACTACTGTTCACATGACATGGGACTGCGGTATTTCATCACTGTTGAATGCACACAAGTTAGAAATTCTCAGTTACTAGAACTGTCACAAACCTGCATAGGACAGGTTTTCTGTGCTCTCCCATAGAAGACTCTTTCAGAAATACATGTGCACAAGGAGAATAATGGTCTCCAACATCCCTATGACAACTGCTAATTCAGTGTGACTGATGTATAATTTCTGCTTCAAACCTGAAGCAGTCTTTGGACCATTAAGTTAGTCTTATAGCCATGTTCAGGAATTGCTTTGTTGCCAATTCAAATACTGATGTAGGAATTTTAGCAGGATTGTGTTTAGTTGATTAAGAACTTAAAAAAAAAAAAAGATGGTAGTAATAAACTGTTCAGATTCATGTTCCATTTGCTACAACTGAATATGTGAACTGACTACGTTAATCTTAACTAAAACAGCTAAAGGTTGGTCAAAATTTCGAGCTTATGACTAAAGGCTCATAGAGATCTTTAAAGAATTCTTAGCAATGAAAACATGTCTTCGTTCAAAGTTGTATCATAGAGAAGGCAGCACCTTATATGAGACGCTTACGTTGGTGTACTGGCGAGATGGGAGTAGGAAACCTTTTTTTGTCAGGAATAGTCATAAGCACTCTTTTAACAGTTTGTAGTGTTTTATGGATGAGTAAAATAACTTCTCTTATGAGTCAATAAATTAAAATATTCCTTAATAATTTTCTTTCTATGTACATTTTGGTGAGAATTGGGTGCCTAATGTCATCAGCAGTTCTGAGAATTCTGGAGCTGTCTGGCTGTCCAGTCTTGGTCTCAGATGTGTTGTGAATTTAGGTTCCAGTGGCAGTTAATGCATTGAAAGGGAGGGGGAAATATTGTAATTTCAGTTACTGGGGGTCATTTTAATGGCTTGTTCCTTTGGATTTCCACTGTGAGGGTAATAATAGAAGCCTACAACTGTTTTCTTACTAAATATGTATCTTGTAGTGTCTCCTCACCTAGAAGTCTTTCTATGTCTTTACATGTTTCTGAGTCTCTTCAGCTTCTGCTCTTAGGTAGTCTTCTCAGGCTGAACACAATAATCCAGAAGAAAATTTACCTTTCAGTGGTAAAATATTTGACATCACTACCACCTTTGAAAGACAGTGTTTTGTTTGCTAATTCAAAGGCTCCTGCAAACTAAGCGGAATGTATCTCCCACTTTTAATTCTTATGGCTTTGTAAAAGATTTAGTTATTAAAAGTAGTAGTTTATTTTATTTCAAACCAATTGAAATCTCCCAAGTCTGCTAATTGGTTCTATGTTTTTTGGAACAGTATTGTTGTGCCTTTGCATAGATGTGGAAATATATTAGCAGCTTGCAGTTCAGCGGAAGTCAGGAATGCAGACGGGTATTCTTTCACTACTGTTGGCTCACCTGGTAAATTAACAAGTCCCATGTCTCACAGTAATAAGGATAATGTAAGGGTAATTCCCTCTTAAAGAAAACTGAGATGACCCTCACTATTAGATTATTGCCCATGTCCAGAATTGACTGTTCCAGGGGCTCTCTATCATTGCACATAGGCAGTTATCTTCTTCCATAAATTCTAAATTTTGTACTGACTTTTCTCTGTTCATTGAGATCCCATGGATTAGGAAGGTTTGCTGTGGTATTTTTTTAAAAAAACTCCTACTCGGTTAATCAGACAGCTCCTCAAATGCCAGCCAAAAGCATGGTCACTGTTGAAAAGCAAAACTTTCCCCCTAGGAACCCTAAGTATTTATAAATCAGGAATGCTTACTGTGTCCCTTAGGTATAATAGTGCTGATGCTTTAGCCATTCTAGTAAAATTAAAAAAAAAAAAAAAAAGTCATGCCACCTTCATCTGTCACAAACAACTTCCAGACCCTCTATACATGCCAGGAGGGTTATTTAGAAGTGGGATATTTTGCTCCTCTTCACAGCTCTGTAAATAGAGATCTATGAAGCACGTGCAACTGTATCGGTAACACTGTGTGCTTATAGGCCTAGGCTTTTCATCAGTAGGGTATACCTTTGCAATATTCTCTAATGCCTAACCTTGTTAATACTAAGAGCATTTTATTGGTCAAGTATAGCTGTAGGCATGTACTAGTGAAGCGTCCTAAGTCAGGTATCCTGAGGGGTATCTGAAGTGATCCTGTTTCTCACCAGTAAGCAGCAAAGGCCTTGCAGATTTGTTCTAAGTTTCAGTACAGAAGTGTCATGCCTTAGTGCATTAGTGATTCTGTTCTGTGCCAGAT
This sequence comes from Anhinga rufa, assembly GCA_013400875.1. Lineage (NCBI taxonomy): Eukaryota > Metazoa > Chordata > Aves > Suliformes > Anhingidae > Anhinga > Anhinga rufa. The sequence continues at coordinate 18,703 of VZTV01043023.1, read as the reverse complement.
TTTACTGCAGAATTAACTCCAAAACATCTGTAGAACAAATCTTCTTGCTTGCTGTGTAAAAAATGTGTTGCTGATTGTGTGGGTGGCATTTCTCAGTCTGCTTGGGAGTGCCAGGAACCATATTGTATTATTTTTAAAGCCTCTGAAGGCTGATAACAATCTGTCTGTAACTGTAAAATAATAATCTGATGTAATGACAGGAGAAATAAACTTCCCAGCTGACTTCATAGAAAAAAAGTGTTGTTGAGTAGATATTTCCAGAGTTAACAAGTAATAAAAGCAATTGGCTGGCAAGAAATGCTGCTAATTTCAGTGGCATTTAATAATAAGAACAACTTTAAAAATCCAATTAATTAGGAAACAGCTAACCTCTTCTGGGTCCCAGTCTCACAGGTCAGAAGGAGGAGGTAACCAGCCTGATTTCTTTACCTGCCCCTGTTCTGTCCTGGCCTGCTGTCTATGTGCTTCAAACAGTGTAGGATTCGGCAGCGAAAATGCTGATGATTTGATCTGTATAAACATAAGACAGGGAAGCAACAGCTCACAGAAACCCTAATTTTATGTACTATTAGCTACAGTTAATCAAAACCATTTTAAAAATAAAAGTTATTTCCCCTCATTTCTAGTTCAAGTTAAATCTTCTGGAGTATCCATAACTCAAGCATGTCCTTCTTGCCTTTTCGACCCTCTGTGTGTGTTGCTTTATTTCTTTTAAGCTTTCATTTACATCCAGTTAAAGAAGATTTTCCTAGGCCTTTGAGGAAGTCTTTTGCTGTGGATACTGTATGTTAATTTACTTTGTCCAAATAGAATAATAAAAAGAGGTTTTTCATTAGAAGCTGTTCCAGATGCTACCGAGCTACCATCAAAGTATCACTAAGGGCTATTGCTCACGTAGCAATCTTATAAGATGACTAGAGGAGTTTTTCTTCTTGTGGGTAATTGACTGTGTCTTCACTTACTTTACTAGACAAAGATTGAGTTTCTGAAAAACTTTCTTTTGATCTACAAGCATAAATGTCTCATTACATTTGTATGCAAGATGCAACTCCGTTTTGTCTGTCCATTCATATCTAGTCTCTAATGATCTTGCAAACTGATATTAGCAGTAATAAGAACACCAAAAGTTGTGCTTACCATTTATACGCAAGAGCAGTCATAATGTAATTTGTTTTTTTTCTAAGTGACATTTATTAGAAGGAATCCAATTTGCATTTCTGTTGTATATAGTCTAAGTTGTGGAATATAACTTGCCTTTAACAGCTTTGCCCCAGTTTCCATGTTTTCTGAAATGTGGGATTTTAAAGTGGATGCTTCATTATATTAAAGATGAAAGACATGGAATAGAAATAAAGTCTTATAAAGGCAATATATCTAACATAGATGAATGAAGCCTGATTAGATACCTCATTCCACAATTGGTTTGGCATATCTATATCTATATCTATCTTCCTGTTAGCTTCAGGATGTGATCCTCTAAGGAACTTCCTGCAATCAGTGAGGTGTAGAATGTGGGTAGACTGAAGGAAAAAGTGTGACAGATGAAGAAAACATCAAATTAATTCAAGGAGATGCACATACAGAAAATGTTGCACAGGAAACTATCTTCCCAAAGTTAAGGATTCAGCAGGTTTTAATTTCAGTTCATTTTGTCCACTAAATTTTATCAATTCTGTGTTTTGATCATTCTCTATGAAATAGCTCTTTTCCATCAAAATTTAGAAGTATAGTTATTTGGGCTGAATTTGTGTGACTGGACATGAGACAGAACTGTGCATTATTCTGCACTTCATACCCATAAAGAGATACTAGCGAAAACAACAGAAGAAATTGAGTGTGTGGGTTCATTAGTAAGTTTAACCTAGAGCCTTCTTCTATGCAGTAATCTGTCACTAGCTCTTCATACAGTTAGAATGAAAATCATAGAATCATAGCATGGTTTGGGCTGGAAGGGACCTTCAAAGGCCATCTAGTCCAATCGCCCTGCAGTGAGCAGGGACATCTTCAACTAGAGCAGGTTGCTCAGAGGCCCGTCCAGCCTGACCTGGAATGTTTCCAGGGATGGGGCATCGACCACCTCTCTGGGCAGCCTGGGCCAGTGTCTCACCACCCTAATTGTAAAAAGTTTCTTCCTTATATCCAGTCTAAATCTGCCCTCCTTTAGTTTAAAACCATTACCCCTTGTCCTGTCACAACAAGCTTTGCTAAAGAGATTGTCCCCATCTTTCCTGTAGTTCCCTTTAAGCAGAGAAAGGCCGCAGTAAGGTCTCCCCGCAGCCTTCTCTTCTCCAGGCTGAACAACCCCAACTCTCTCAGCCTGTCTTCATAGGAGAGATGCTTCAGCCCCCTGATCATCTTCGTGGCCTCCTCTGGACCTGCTCCAGCAGGTCCATGTCCTTTCTGTGCTGGGGTTCCAGAGCTGGACGCAGCGCTGCAGGGGGGTCTCACCCGAGCGGGGCAGAGGGGCAGAATCCCCACCCTCGCCCTGCTGCCCACGCTGCTGGGGATGCAGCCCAGGGCACGGCTGGCTTTCTGGGCTGCCAGCGCACGTTGTTGGCTCACGTCCAGCTTTTCACTCACCAGCACCNACCATCCAGCCAGTTCCTTATCCACCCAACAGTCCACCCATCAAATCTGTATCTATCCAGTTTAGGGAGAAGGATGCTGTGGGGGACCATGTCAAAGGCCTTACAGAAGTCCAGATAGATGACATCCATAGCTCTTCCCTTGTCCACTGATGTAGTCACACCATCATAGAAGGCCATAGTTCATGATCTTCCCAGGCACAGAGGTGAGGCTGACAGGTCAGTGGTTCCCCGGATCTTCCTTTCTACTCTTTTTAAAGATGGGCACAATGTTCCCCTTCCTCCAGTCCCCAGGGACTTCACCTGACTGCCATGACTTTTCAAATATCACGGAGAGTGGCTTAGCGACTACATCAGCCCATTCCCTCAGGACTCTGGGATGTGTCTCATCAGGTCCCACAAGCTTGTGTATGTCTAGATTCCTCAGGCGGTCATGAACCTGGTCTTGCCTTACAGTGGGAGGGGCTTTATCCCCCTGGTCTCCATCCTGTCGTTCATCCTGCAGTCCATTGGCTTAGGAGGGGTGAGGAGAGAGGTTACCAGTGAAGACTGAGGCAAAGAAGTTGAGTACCTCAGCCTTGTCCTCATCTGTTGATACCAGGCCACCATTCTTGTTCATTGGAGGGGTACGCTTTCTTTGACTTTCCTTTTCTGATAGGTTTGGGAATGATAGGCTTGGGAATTTGTTATACTTCAGCACATCATTCTGTTAACTGCTAATTAACTGCATCAAGTTCTTGCACCCTTCATGAACTTCTTAAGGATGCATTGGACTGCAGATTTTCTTATAGAATTTATTTGCTGTTTAAATGTAGCTGTCTCCTACAGCTTTGTCTTATGGAGTTTTGAGGACCAAACTGAAGTTTGGAAACTTCACGTGTCTCAGCAAAATCATAGATGTCACATTTCTATGAATCTTGTCATTAAAGCATTAAAAAAAACCCCAACCCTCTCACCCCAAAACAAACCAAAACCCCAGCCAACCAAAAAAACCCCACTGTAGTCTGACACTCTTCTATGGAGTCTCACAGAAGAGAATTTTCTGAGTATTTACTGTATAGGAAAGAGAAATTATTAGAGTTTCATCTTCCAAAGTTGTTTATCCAGAGCTCTAAAAAAAGGTCCAGAAGGATAAAACCTAATGTTCTTATCTTTTGGGTAATATAACTGCAGACTTAGGTTGACTTTCCATAAGCTTTCCATCCAGAACTCGCCTCATGTCCCTTCTAGAATCTCTGTAACTTGTAGGCTCAGAATGGATGGAGTGGTAGAACTGAAATTAGAGACGATAATATGCATTGTAGATGGCTACAGTATGTGCTGGTTTCTCTCTATAAATAACTTTGTGCCATAGGAAGGCAGAAGCATGAGAGGTAGTAGGAGAGAAGGAAGGGACTTGATTAGAGCTGTGAGGCTGATGAGAAACCCCCAAAGAGGCTAGGGATCTGGGCACGGAGACTTGATGCATTTATGCAGCTAACGTCTATAATGGATATAAGGTAGTGACTGAAGCAGTTGTTAATACCTTAGTCACTGACTTTTTTTTTTTTTTTGAACTCCAGACAGATCATGCTAACTGTGACAGAGGCCTTTTTGCCTGTTGGTACCAAGAGCAGAATGTCTGAGAGGTCATGAAATGCTTATGGTCGATAATGATATTTACATGTTCACATTTAAATGCTTCTGTTTTCAACATTTTGTCCAAAAACTTCTTAAGAACCATTAACTGGCCTGCACTTAGATTCCATGTCTCCTTGACACAGACTGGTAATGAATCTCCTCTTGTTCAAATTATTTAACCTCTGTGTAATTGCTGCATTTATAAAATGGGAATTACAGGGCTCTGTGGGATACAGTCTGCATACATATGGTTGCTGTTACTGTTGCAGTACTGTGGGAAAGCAAAATGCTGCACTATGAAGAAGCCCTGCTGAGAAAAAGCAACCTGGAGGCTTGTTCAGTGGCATCCTACAAGGGGAAACAAACATCTCTCCCTCTCTATAAACTGTATTTTGAGAGCCAAAGATATGTAGGCAAGATATACAACTGTGCCTTGAACAAGGGAATAAAGCAAGGCAAGAGAATCTGGAACTAAACTAGTAAAATGAACTTCCTTTTTACCTGAACATTGGTGATTTTAGCCCTCTTTCTAATTTAAATGTCCCCCAGACTCTCTCTTCTCTTTAAGCATATGTATAATTCCTGAGTAATTACTAACTTTTTTGTCCCCAAACTTTTTGTTCATTTCTTCTGGGGGTAGAGGTAAAGCCAGTGCCGTTACCTTGTATATATAATATTTAAGTTCAGAATATATATTAAAAAGTAGACATAAAAAGAAAATATCTATTATAAAAAGAAAAAAGGCAAACTTAGAGAAAGTGAAAAATATAGGGTTCATAAATTGTCAACTATTTATTTTATGACTGCACTATACTTCATAATAAATCCAAGTTTATGAATTGGAATATATAAAATGTTCTCAAATGGTTTGCAATGATTAATGTCAGCACATTTGTGTAGTAAAAATTTGCTGTTATATAGAGGCTGCTCCTTTTAAACTATTTTTCCTTCAGTTACTGCACTACCATTATGTTAGTGCATGTGTGTCTATTGGAAATACAGTTTGTCATATCACTTTAATGAGTAACAAAAATCTCTTTAGCAGTAATTTTGAGCAATGGTAAATACATGCCGTTATTGAACTGTAAACTTCTTTTATTATCCCATAATGTCAGCAACAGTGAAACAGAGAAGTAAACTAAATGTGCAACCCAAATATTGTTTCCATGAAAGAAAATGGAGTTTTACTGCCTCAACATTAATGGAAACTGGACGTGGGACGTGTGGTTTCTGTGCTTTAGAGGATATTACACCAAAATGGCATATCTGTGTAAACTTCATACATCTCTTGAGAAGAAACTGTAATTCTATATACTAGCTCTTCAAAGTCCAGGGTCCTCAGAAGTATGGCACAGTGTTTAAGTAACAGTGTATGAATATTGCTGCTCTGCTATGGCTGCCTGTGTTAGCCAGATTAAAGCTAACTCGGGTATGTCTGCAAGTGCTGCCGTCAAACTCTTAAGAGTGACTTAAGTATACCTCAAACCCTATCAGCACTGCCTGAAACCCTATGAGCGCAATAGTCATACTACAAACTTATAATGAGAGAGTGAAAACAGCAAGAGAAATTTTTTTTTTTGCTTTGTATGTTTGTATCAGTGCAAGGTTGACATTTTAGTAGTATTTTGTTACCAACTTGAAAAGTTGTAATGATGTCAGTCATACCTCAGCATTTATTTTTTGGATTGCAAAGTTCAGTACTCACAGGATTTGTTTTCTGCTTAGATTCAGCTAACCAAGTCACAGTGCTCTTGCTCTTATCTCTGTCTCTGTTTAGCCAAGTGTTCAATTTCAGTATGTGCCTGGAAAGTTCAGTGCTCCTTCTAAGGTCATGTGGACTCAAATCAACTTTATATATATTTTAGTAGCACACATTTTGTAGAGCTGTATCTGGGTTTTCTCCCCTGCCCCCCCAGTTGTAACAGCTTCAGCTGCCGGAATTCAAGCCATGCGGTAGAATGCTTATTCCATTACTATAGCAGCATGCTTTCTTTTGACAGAATTTCAATCAAAATCTGTATTTTTAGGAATACCATTTCTTTGCTTGAAGAGCACAGGTTACTCTGCCCAATTAAAACGCAAAATGTTTCTTCATTGTCTTTGATAAGTTTACAAACTCCCTTTGATATGTATAAATATTTCATGGGAGATGGTCCCTTGGCCTGCAGTTTTGTCTTCCCTACACAGAACAGAAAAGGGAAGGGAGGAGCCAGCCTTCCTTCTTGCTTTCCTCCTTTTATTTATGAAGCACAAAAAGCTGCTGGTTGCTTCATCTCTGCCTCTTTACCCTGAGAGGGGTTTTGTTATTATAAATTCTTATTTAACTTGCAGTAGCTTTCAGTGTAGCTTTTGATGCATGTGCAAGGTGGAAGTGTGGAATCTACTTTTAGTAAATTTACCTTAGACCCATGAGACTCCTGTTGTGCCTTTTAACCCTCTATACGGGCATCTCCACGCATCCAGTTCACAGGGCATGCCTAGAATGTTTACTAGGATTATGGTATTTCCAGTATAGATTTTTTTTTCATTAGAGTTGTCAATTGCAACAAAAGCCTTCACCAATCTGCCTTCTGATAACAGCAAAGTTCTTAAAGAATCAACCTGATGCAACAAGCTTATTTAGGGTTCTGATCTTTATCAGATTATGGGCAACAGCTTTTATACCCTTATACCTTAATTTAACTGGGGCTTGTAATAATTAAGCAAACACCATCTTTCACACCATTCCCAAGGACAGGGTTTTTGAAGACATTTCTGAAGTGTACAAAACAATACTTGATCACATCACACGAGATTGTGATAGCGTTTTAAGTAATTTAAAGGCTGGGTAGATCAATACAGGACTCCCTTGCATACCTAGCTGGCAGCTGAAGGCCACAGTCCACCTCCATCTTGTTTCCAAGGCAATACCTAAAAGTGTTCATACTGGTGATGTCCCCTGTGATGTTTTGTCAGCATTAATTGAGCAGAAGTAGAATTGCCACCACACTTGCAGAGGTGTTACGCTTCTGTCTTTACCTGCCTATAAAGACAAGAGGATGCCTGCTTCTGTCCTTGGAGGGTGAGAACACCTAAGGCAATGTTTTGGTTTGGTGGTAGTCAAAAACGAGTTTGATCTTACCAGAATATTTCTGAGGTCAAAGCAATTTGCTTAGTTTGTGATCAGTCCTGCCTCTGACCCAGGACAGGTGATGAGACAAAACAGTGGTAATGCTTTATGTGAATAGACAGGGAGAAACTGGATCATTTTCGCCATGACGGGAACCTGTCAACTTATGGAGTCATGTTATGCCGACAGCCACTCAGCTGCCAGGATTAATGAACAGTGTGGAACATTAGCTGTGAAGATACTTCTCTTTCTTTTCTTCTGCCTGCATCTGTCTATGGTCACAGAAGAGATAAAATAGATGTTGCAGGGAACGTCAGTCATATGTGTGCTTTTCTTCTTTAGAAGCCTGGAAATTTAAGATCTCTGAATGACTTTGTGATCTCTGGGTTCCTGATCTTTGTGGACTACAGCACACCTGTTTTCCTATTTAAAGAGGGGGAAGATGTTGAGATAAGAGATTGCAGTATTCATTGCATCTCTTTGGACTAAAGAATTTTGGTTATTGAATTTGTTAGTAGTGCTGTTAGCGGAGATACTACCACTTCCATGGAGGCAGAACATGTCCCCAAAATAAGGGAACACTTCACCTAGATCCAGCCTCTCTGCATTTTCACACTTCATCTGGGACTTTGACTGTTAGAAACATGTTTGTTTTCCTATAGTGGTGGCATAAAAGAAGGTTTTGCTAGTGACAAGAAAAAGATGAAGAATGAGGAAATTTGAGGCATCAATAGGAGAGCCTCTCCCTGCATGGGTCTAGGCACCCTCTCCTTTGCTAAGCCCTTCAGACTTTTGAGGAGGTTATATCTGGCTTTGCCTGAAAGGAGAACTGGCCACTTCTTTTGCAGCAGCCATCGAAATGAATCTCTGACTCTGTATCACCAGTTGGCCAACTTAGAGCCTTTGATCAAACGGTGGTTTGACCCCTGGGCCTATATAGCTTCTGTGACTACTTTTAGAGTATCTTCAGTCGTGAGAGCTCTGGAGTAGCCACCTGAGGGTGTCTTCACATGTTCACAAATGGATTTCCTTCGCAAGGCAAATAGACTAGAGCTCTTTTGGCAAAACTCTGCCAAACTTTTGTCTTTTATAGAACTCTCACCATCTGGGAATCACCTGTAAGACAATCCATACAGACAATCGTATCAAAGAAAAAGAAAAGTCTCTCTTTCTGTAATTACGGTTCTTTTTGAGTGTGTTATCCATGCATTTCACTATTTTTCTTTGCCATACCTAAAGAACGCTGGACTTTGGTGGAAAAACTAAGAAGCTGTTCTGCTCATGACTTTTATTGCTTTTGGGAAGAACTTGAGAGCACAGCAGAGAACTCTGCTTGCCTAAGAAATCATTGATCATGAGCATAAAGAATTTATCTAAAGGAGAATAAAGGATGGGTGGGGCAAACAATGAGAGTTCATTTTATGCAGGCCTAAAACAGTATTGGACAAGCCTTTTGTGGTTTTTGCCTGTCATGGTTTGTATGCCAAAAGCCAGTAGCTCATTGCATTTATGGCAAAAGGTTATATATGGAACAGTTGGGAACTTTTTCAAATGTTTTAATTTCTGTCCTCATTAGCTGCGAAAAGAAATGCTTCAAAGGTAAGGTGAGATTCTTTTGGGGGTTTCAACAATATTCTAACCTGGTGTTGGGGTTCTAGCAGAGAACTAGAATGTAACTAACTCATCTGTTTTTCTTCCCAAACCATCGAACCTCACTTGCCTACGATATGAAAATGCATATCTGCAAAACTGTCTTCACGTGTCACCAGATGTGCTGTTGGTGCAAAATGTGTTATGACATTTTGTTTACATCTGGTGTTTCCTTAAAGATTTCGTGTTGCTATATCTGTCACTGAGTGCGCATCCATCTGTAGTAGGCTGATTTTGGGCGAGAATTCTCAGTGTTTCTAGATAAGGAGGTTTTTCCTGAACAGGTACTCCGGTACCTGTGATGATTTTTTTCTTCTATCCCACATTTTGTGCCTAGTTCTTGGTCTTGCACGTTTCTGTTTTTGTCACAGTAAGAGGAAGAAGGGAATGCTCAGTCCCAGAGGTGTATTCCTTCATCCGTTCCCTTTTAAATTCTGGTGTTACCGGAAGAGTGGAAGTGAAAGACTGCAGTTTTAACTAAGTGAGATAGAATACACCTGTGCGTGTACTGAGGTAGCTGGAAGCAGCTTATTGGAGAAGTTGCTGTAGGCTGAAGTAAACTTTGCTGTCATCCTCTGTGCTATTTGCCCAAAGTATGGAGACGGAAGGCACCCGACAGGCAGTAGCTTAGGATAACACGTCCTCTTTGCAGAGGGCAAAACCAGGCACGGCCATGCCCAGAGCTGGGGTGGGCGCCGAGGGGCGGCGGCGCTGGGCGCCCCCCGCTCCCGCTCCCGCGGGCCGGCGGAGCGCTCGCCTTGCTCCTCCCGGGCCGGCCGCTGCCCCCGGCTTCTCCCGGCGCTTCCCCGGCGGCGGACACCGCGGCCGAGCTCGCAGAAAGGGCAGGCCGGGCAGGAAGGAAGGCGCCGGCCGGCTCCGGNGCAGGTAAGAGCGGTGCCCCCGCTCCGCTCCGCTGCCCCGGCGGGGAGTGGGGAGCGGGGCGCGGGGCGCGGGGCAGGGCGGCTCGGTGTCGGTGCGGCGCCCCGCGGCGGCAGGTGGCACAGGTGGGCCCTGCCCGCAGCCCTGCCCGCAGCCCTGCCCGCGCCGCCCGGGCTGCAGGAGTTCCCGCTGTGCCGAGCTGCGGGCAGCCGGAGGGCAAAGCCCTCGGCCGTAGCCGGTGAGGGCAAAGCCGGGCGCTTAGACCCCCCCTCGCCGCGCCTCGGGTTTTTGTGGTGGGCTTGCAGGCAGGTCTGCCGGCTTTGCCCCCGCCCCGTCTCCCCCAGCTCGCTGATGAGCTCCGGGAAGGGCTTCTGCATTGCAGACTCTCGCCCTAGCTTGGCTTCTGCATTCGCGCCTTTATCTGATGAAAGGAGCCTGCTCCCCGGCCGGGCGGTGGGGTGCTGCTCGGCCAAGAGGCCGATTTGGGCAGGTGGTATCCGCTTCTAGGGTTCCTGGACCCTGTCAGGACGTTTGGGGGACTGACCTCATTCGGATAAATATTAGACGCATGTATGATATTCGTTCTCTCTGAAGGAGCTACAAAAGGGAATCCGTCAGGATCTGTGTGAATAACGATCATTTGGAGTTCATAGGCTGTAATATAGTGCAGTGAGATATAATGTGCCTGTAAAACATAATGCAGTGAGGCACACGACCTTACATAATCTAAATTTAAAAAGCTCCCTACCCCTACGCTTACCCTGGAGTTGTAGGAATATGTCTTGTTCTAAGCTCTTCCTGCAGGCTTGTTAAGTATCCGTCTGACACAAAGGTGCAGGGCCCCTCGTGAGCCAGGGCTCACGAAAATAAAAGAATAAATTGTTGACTACTTTTGCTGTAGTTCTGTCACAGTAAGTTCCTCATCACTGGTCGGTGTCGTGCACACGCAGTGGTGCTCATGGCTACGTGGGCATACGTAGCTCCACACTGCGAGGGGGAATGGTCTCCTCTGTTGTCCCTCAGATGTATCTTTAAATTGACCAGCTACAATGCTGTCACATTTTAACACTCTTGCGGCTTCTCTCCCTAGGCCTGAATAGTGCTACAATTTCTAGCATACAGGGATAAATTTAGTGTAAACAGAAAGAAACCTTTCGCAGTTTTCACTTGACCTTCAGCTTCACAGACAAATGCTTAGACTGATGGTCCAGACAAGTATTTTGCAATGGACTGGTTTAAAATACGCTGCTGGACGCAACATATACAACTTGAATCACATCTTAGGATGACACAGTCAGTGTTCTGAGCTCTGTATCCAAAGGAAACTAATGCCTGATAAATTTGGCCCACATTTTAACTCAGTCCTTACAGATGACATTGACTTTAAAAAAGGTTGCTATGGCACAGATTTAAAGCAAAGTATGTTAAGCTTCAGGAATTGAAAGTGTTCTTCAAAGGAAAAGTGTTGTTTTCTTATTTATCTTCTGTTACTAAAATGAGTATGATAGCTCTTGCAGCTGGATCTGGCTCCTTTTTCTGCTGTTGTGCTGGTGTGAATGGACTAAATGGTCTCCCTTCTATAGACGAAGGCCAGATTTGGCCAGGTGTGCATGTGCTGCTCACAGGGGCAAGCTAGGGTTTCCCCATTTGAATCTGGACTATAGCTGAATATCAATGCCTCCCTTCCTCTCGGTACTTTCTATGACAAGCCTGTATGCTTTTGATAAAGCTGTAACATTGATTGTGGTGTGGGGTATAGAACTGATGTGGGCTACGTATGTCCACGCAGCAGAAATGATGGTATGACGTGGAATAGGCATGCTGGTTTTGTGAATCTCGCTCTTCTGTGATTACATTTTTATGCTTGCATTTTATAGAAAGCTCAGTCATTTCAGGACAGATTTATTCATGTATAATATGCTAACAGTTAAGAGTGTGAGGCTGGGTAAGGATCAGGTGTAATAGACTAACAATTTGCTATATGTATAGTGCAGAAATACCTGATCGTTTGCTTAATCATAAAGTATCTATTTTTGAAAAAGGTAGTTTTTTGCAAATGGGTTCTAGAAGATTTTGGTCTTGGCTTACCAATACAAATTCAAATAAAGGTGATAACGGCTGATGTTATAGACTCCAGTAAGCATGGAATGAGCAGGTGGGAAGGTGCTTAGTCCTTTCATAGTAAGCCTGCCTCTGCATCTTTCATTGCCCCTGGCTCATCTCCCTTCTAGTCCCGTTGGCAGATTCAGCAAAAAGGCTAGGGGCTGAAGAGACTTTCAGTGAATGGGACTGCAGGTCAGGAATTTTTAGAGCTGTATACGTGCAGGCCCATGAACGTTGACTCAGATCTTACCAATGCAACAATTGTGCTAATCATTGCCATAGTTGCCCTTTGTGTTACTTATTAACAAATTGGGGAATCTGTGTTTTAATTAGCCAAGTACTGTATGTAGAACATCTAATTTTAACTTAAAACTATATGTTTTAAATCTAATCCCTGTGATGTTTTCATGTCATTTAGAGTCTTGTATGAGTTAATTGGTATAGTATCTGTGTTATTTGGGGAAAAAATGGTATTTTATTAAATTTTTTTAATCTGTTGCATAGATGCATAAGAACTTTAAAAACGTATATATCGACTTGTTACATATTGTTATTTAGCTCATTATTGCCTTTAGTCACAGTAACTTCTATAGCTTTAATAGGAGGAGAACAACACTGGCAAGGCGTTCCCATGTAGTTACGTATTGCTGGAGAGAAAGTTGGAGCTGAAAGAGGGAAAGGACTAAGGCAACTAGCAGAATATTTGTCACCAGAGAGTCTAGACCTCAGATTTTACAGTGTTTAATGAAGTCTTCTTCTGTTTAATATATTCTGCATTCCCAAAACCATCATGAAATCTGAATCTCCTTTTGACTTGAGTTTCATAAAATATCTTGGGACTCACATTAAGCAAAAATTAAACATAAACTTTTAATTAAGGAAGTGGCAAGCCCCTAAAATATCAAGCGCAACTGTTATTAAATTGAGGGCTGAAAGAAGTAGAAAAAGCTTTTTTGTTGTGGTTGAAGATTTTGTGGTCTGCTGGTTCATTGATAGTTGATAGGCGCTGCACGGCCATGCAAATGCATGCCTAGATATTTAGACTAGAGCATAGAGCTAAACGGTATGTGGACCTTCTGAGCAACCTAATCAGCGTGGCCCTAATGAAAAAACTGTGAGATTAACCTGGCTGCTCAGATGGTCTGAAAATTCAGTAGTGTAGTCCCATGCAAGAGGAGAAGTTTACCAGTTCAAGTGAAATACAAAATGTTGCATAGATGTTATAATGCATCTTTCTGTATTTCTTTATTGCTGGTTTCCTAAGACAAAGCATGACACAGCTGAGGAAAGCGAGTGTCCCCATATAAGATTGCAGGACTCTCCTTAAATCCCTTATACTGATTAATTGGTTTTATTTTAAAGGCAGATTAATAAGTATATGTATGTAAATGTAACAATACAACAATTTCACCATCAAATATTTTTCTAGGTTTTTTTGTTTGTTTGTTTAGCTGTTCTTCCCCAACTACTGACCCAAGGGAGTAAAACTGTAAATCTAACAAGCATGGAGATACTGGAGTATGAAAGATACTTCCATATCTTTCATGGAGATAGGAAAGACTTGACTTACAGTTCTGTGTTTATGTTGTTCTTCTAGCATACCTGCTTCAGTGATGAGTATTTCTGATTTAAAGTAGTTTGAAGAGACAAAGCTAATTGTGATGTATATCAGGTCTCATTCTCAGTTTACTTCAGATTTTTGTTCTTCCTCTATTTGAGGACAGTGCTGTCGTTGCTATCCTTTATGATACAATTATACCAGTGATTTTTAGTCATAGTGTTTTGCTGTAGTGTTTTACTGCAGCATGTTATTGACATTATCTGTACTTATTTAATATGTCTTGGATGGACCCTTGGCAAAGCTTTGGCTTGAAATGGAGAAATTGTTGAACTTGCTTCTTAGCTTTTATTAAAAATATAAATTCATTTAATATTTTAGAGTCTCTCAGCCTTTTGAAACACACGTTAATTTGAACAAAAAAGAATCAGAAATCCCAGGACAAGAGTATGAATTTGCTCTAAGATGGTTTGAAGATGTAATTTCTCATTTAATTTATAGAAGACATGGAGGATTGCTATTGCTGAAAGTGCTTTTGAATACTTCCTTTTTTTTTTTTTCCAGAATGAGCATATCTGCAAATGCTTCCCGATACATTTGGTAAAACCGGTATGTTTTACATTGTATGTTGAAAATTTCATCAGTCAGAACACTGAATTATGCTCTCTGATCATGATTTCACTCTTGTTTGCGATGCTTCAATACCATTTAACCTGTACAGAGAACAAAGTACGTTGGTTTCTTTTTTTAATACAAGGGTAAAGTAGCCATTTTTATCTGTCAGTGTTTTGCAGATACTCAGTGCTCTACAGCGAATTTTTTTCACTTGCACATTCTCTTAGAATCTGCTGAGTAATTATATGCATTGACTAGTTAATCAAAGAAGGGGCAAAACCCATGTAGAAATTGAACAAGCTGTGAAAGATTTTTGATTCTTGTTTTTGTCAAAATGGTTATAGTTCCACTGTTGGTTTTGGAATTAGAGTAAGGAACACTGAGAACTTGTTCTTTAATTAAGTGCTTGAAATAACACATTTCTAATCCTGATGTCTGCTGATGCCATTAGTGATCTCTGTCATACAGAAATCTACAAAGTTCTTACTGCTGCATATGACCAGGAGATGTAATATATGTTTCTAAGCTATTGCTATGATGTTATCAGAAACGCGTTCTAATGCCTGTGATTAAAATGGCTAGCTGCCATGGTGATAGTACCATAGAAACTGGTAAAATAATCATTGCTTATTAGGAAATCTGAATGAAAAAAAATCTTCTCTATTTTTCCATCTTTTATGTTTCAGCGCCTTAGCAGGAATGAAACTCTGCTGATGTTATAGTCCTGACTGAAAAAATTATTGAACAAATTCCTTTGTTCTGTGTTACACAGCAGACCAGGCTAAGGTTATTGTGTTGTCAAAACATTAAATGCGTGAGTGACTGACAACTCGGTCATTTCACGGACAACTACTTCTTGTCTTAAGAACAAGGGCATTGGAGTAGAGGCCTTTCGTACAGGATTGATCTTTGCTGTTAAGTTGCTTTACTCTATTCTACTGTAATTACTTTCTAAATAGTGCAGTAAGTATAATTTTCTTCAGCAGCACTCTTCCTGTGAAGAAGGCCTACAACTGGGTCCCATGCAGACAGGTCCCAGTGTCTACACAGACACTCAAAGCACAGTAATGACAGAACTTTAATCTGGGAGCCTGACACGGTGAAGGGTTTTGTCTGTCTCAAACTATGCAAATCATGATACAATAATGCCAAATAAGATCCTATAGCAGGTAATGTCTTTACCTGAATAGCTTCTTCCTCCTCTTTTGAGATCTATTGCAACAAGAAACAAAGTGTGAGAGAAAGTCCCTGACTTGGATTGCTCTGTCTCTTGGTTGGAATGAGTCATTTCTCTATTACTGGTAAGTGACTCTATCAGGTACTTATACCCTATTGGAAATTGCTAAGCAAGGATGTGGAGGGAGTGATCCCAGATATATCTGTCTAGGTATATACTCATTAAATTTCTGTGCAAACACTTATATTGTCTTGAAAGTTTCTGAGATACTGCAAAGGAACTTTTATCCTGCGTTAAATAGTTTTCCCTGTTAGCACTCAGATCAGCGTAGAGGACAGATTCTTGATGGTGGTAAACTTTAGTTTATTAGATTCAGTCTGTACTAAGCAGCAAACAGTAGAAGTAAACACAAGACTATCAAACTCTACACTTAGATATGGATATGACAGCACAGTTGCTCGTCAGAATAACATACTTATCTGAGAACAGAACCCAGACCAAAGTGTTGCAGACGGATGTGTCAGGCACACTTAGTCTGGGATCTACCATCCCTTACTGGAAACCTGCCCATCTCTCACCTGAGAATATTTAATATCCCAGTAGCTTCTATTTTAAGTCTTAGAGCTGTTACATTGTCAATTCCAGAGAAAAGGAGGACATACAGGTGTATTAAATAACATTGTGGTAGTGGGAAAAAAATATTTTAGTGTAAAGAAAGTGTTGATTTAGCAAACTATAATTAAGTGTGAAGCAATGAAATCACCTCCCTTTTCTCTCTCTGAATAACGCTTTCCATCTTTTTCTCGGGAAGAGTACAGGTGAATTGAAGGAAAGTTAAGAGTGTAAAGGGAAGGCAGATTTATGCAATTCCAACAGAAATAATGATAGAATACACAACCTGTAGATAAAGTTCATGTGTGGGAAAGATTCAGGGACGATCATGTGTTTGTCAGTTCTACAAGTACAACTGAATAAGACATGGAGAGAAACTTCCTTTCAGCACAAATTAACAGAAATAACATAAAATGTAGTAGTCTCCCGGAGAAGGCCACGAGGATAACATTAAATAAAGCCAGGTTGATACAGTGTCTGCAGTTTGATAAGTTGAGGCTGTTTGCTGTTAAGAAATTGCTACTGAAAAGTAGTAACTTTTTCATTAGCTGTGAGTACTGGGATGCCCAAGCATTTACAAGATGAGGACTAAATTCAGAGATTCTGAGGTTAACTTGAAAATTTTGATTTAAAACAAAAATCACAACAGCTGAGATGCTTTATATTACAATTTGTCTCAATAAGTGTTTCATGTTTGGTTCTTCAATAATCATAAAAGCAAGACTTGAAACAAAACCATGGGAGGGCATGTCAATGCCAAGTCATTTAGCGGAAGCTCCAGGTCTGAGTGACAGTTTGCCACAAGGATTTGAGGTCTCGTGAGTTATTCTCACAGCTTCTTATCATGTATAGTTTTG
>VZTV01043020.1:0-10647 GCA_013400875.1 Anhinga rufa | reverse complement strand
AGTTGCTGACTGGGGCTAAACAAAGACATGTGCTAATAAGGTTGTTAAAATTATAATATTTACATATACTAATTCAAGATATTTGTAAAATCATCTTTTCTGTAATATCCTTGTAGGGAAGGCTTAAGTTAGCAAGTATCTTTTCGAGGAATAGTAAAACTACAAAACCAGAAAAACTTCTTTTGTCAATATGAACTGCATCTATGCAAGGAAATATGTCAGCATTCATGGATCATCTCAGACAGAAGAATATGTGCAAGTGAAGAAGCGGTGTGAGTCCTGAAATAAAAAATGGCACCTCTCCTTCAGTTCTGTGTGCATCAAATATAAACCAAATATAAATCTGTGGAATGGACAGATGTCATTTTTAGTCTTCCCTTTCTAATTGCAAGACTGAACCATGAGTTAGGTGATGCTTATGTTATGCAGAAGGGAAAGGTTCCAGGAAGAAATGGAATGAAGAATTCAAATTGAATGATTTGTAAATCCAGAGATGAAAAAGCATTACTAAAACTGGAGTCCCAAATACCCCATCATGTATTCATCAGTTCTTTCTGGTAGCTGCAGTGCTATCTCTCCAGACATAGAAATGTGAAGAAATGAAAACCTCTTGTTTTCAGCAACACTGAAGCAAACAAAATATCCTACTGGCTCAACACAGAACCTCATAAAAAACCCCAACACTAGAATGCGTTATGAAACAATTTTCTTCTCACAGATAGTCTATGAACCTGACAAAATATTTTTGGTTACAGTGGAGAACCTCTTCAGTTTTCAAACAATCTAAAGTACTGTTGGAAAATGCTGTGATTTCTTCTCTAGTCTGTGTTAATGGGTTTCTTAGTTAAACTAAGACACAAGATGAACCAGGGCTGGCACACACTTATGTTTACCCTCTTCTGATTTGAGATGAATTCCAACACATTTGGGAGCTATAAGCTTGCTGGCCATATGATACATAGATTCACAGTGACCATTGTGGAGGAACCAATGAAACACCAAATAAAGCTTTCAAGAGAATTTTGAGATCTCAGCTACTGTGTAAAAAACCCAATCCAACCCAACCCAACCCAAAAATCTATTTTGTATGTGAATTAAGGCCAAGCTGTTTACCTTTTCATTTTTGTTTTACTCTTTTTTTTTTTGTATTTGTCATTCATAATTATTGTTGGGGGTTATTATTTTTGTTGTAGTAAAATAGTTACCTTAAAACAGGCTAATGATACCTGGAATCTGTTATGTTGTCTTTGACATTGGCTGGCATTTGAAGTCTATGATAAATCCAAGACTAGATCAACATATACAGTTTATTAAGAGTTCAATTTTTCATATTTGATTACTTTGCTCTCTGCAGCTCCAGGATTTGTGTGTCTTTTGCAATTTTGTTCTGTTTTGTACAGCTGCCAAAATTCTCATTAGGATTGTAACAATCTGATCCTTTTTCCTGTTTACCTTGCCATCTACCACAGAGCCAATAATGTGGTTTTGCAAAAGAGGACAGGCAAGCAACCACACTCCAGGAGAAAAGTCAGGGATATGAATGCAGGTTTGAGGTAGGAGAATGTCTGGAAATCCTGTAAATATGCTGAAATCATGCAGGGCATTGTTCCCTTTTCCCCCACAAGCACACTTCCTGCTCCTTTGTTCACCCTGTTTTCAACATTTCTTGTACTCTGTAATAAGGGATTTCCATCACAAAATGGAGCCCACACAGGTACCATGTATACGTAGAAAGAGAGTTAGGTCCTGTATATGTGTGGGTTTATGTTTGCTCATGTGTGTATGTGTATTGGGTGTGTAAAGACCCTGATTAAATTTTGTCACATTAAATTTACCACTAAGTGGTAAGATGTGTAGGGTATAAGATCTGTAATGTGCTGTATCTCACCCATCTATCATATATGATGCCAGCCTGGAATTCTCAGTTGGCCATTGTGCATTTTGTATAACCTCCAGAGTCTTATATTTCCTTTTCTTTAGATAAATTAAATATCTCCAAGCTTTTAATTATGTGTTCATATGTAAGTCTGTCTCTTTCATTATGTTTATTCTTCCTCTTTGACTCTTTATTTTAAATAATTTTTAATTGAACTACTTTTTCTTCAGACTTAAGCTGACATAACTGAGTGTTAACTTCTCTGATGTTATTCTGACATTTTCAGTTCTTGCCTCCTCTTTTTTTTTTTTTGTTCTTTTATTATTTTTTTTTAATCTATGGCTATAGTTGTTCTAGATTTAGCACAAATCAAACTAATTAGTGTATTGTATTTTCTATGATTGTCATCTTGTCTTATGCCTAACAATTCTTCTACTTCTCTTCTAATGAATAGAGAAGGTTTTCTTACTCAAGTATTTACTTTATCAGTTTATAAACATTGATAAATAATGAGCAGCAAAATATATGAACTAACAGATCTTGGGACTCTCTTTTCCTGATATTGATGGTCACTCACAAGTTTGAATTGTGGGAGTTGCTAGGTTTTCCTGTGCTTTTCAGAAGTGCCACCTGCAGAAAATGTTTAAGCACATATAATTACAACAATGTGCTCCATTAGGAATGCAACTGTTTAAATCCTACAAAATAGATTGATCTTTCTGAAAGTGTATTTCTCTGTGTCAAACATTAATCTTACAGCAATTCAAATTAAAGTGAAGGATTATACTTACATGTGTTTAAATAAATCTTCCAAACTTTCAACCTGCTAATACCTATAAAACACAATCAGATTGATTTTCAGCAATATGAGCTTTATCACTGCAGGTCAAATCTATCATGTTCTGGACAAAGAAGGATTGTGGCATTTTTGTTTCTGATATCAGCAGGAAAATAGGAAATGACTTGGAAAACAGTCAGAATAGCAGCTTTCATTTTTTATTACTTAAGACATAGAGACTGCAGCAGGATGACAGAATGGTCGATGTCATAGGTAGGATGTAAGAAAGAGGTTTAGAGGATCTCTAAGATGATTTGGTGTGCTGTGTCAAATCACCATCCTTGTTTTCATTGTATAAAGTAGAGACATCCCTTAGCTCATTTTGAGAATCATTTTCATGTTCAAATCCTATTCAGTATTATATTTTGCATTAAAGATTGATACCATCTTTCTGCTATGAGATGGTATTTCAGGACACTGAAAAAAAAGACTTTAATTGTTTATAATAGTCACAGTGCCATCTGAAATCTATTAGTTAACTAGTTTCAAATATTTTCTCATCGTTCAAACTGGGTAGATAACGTTGAAATTAATGACTTCAATGATCAGACTACTGTAGAAGGAAAAGTAATTTAGGAACAGTGAGTATGAGAATATGATAGCGTCTAGGAGAACATAGGCAAATCTGCGTAACATGGGGCTAATTTGTGCTGGCACGGATACTATGTGTTACTATGGGATACTATGTTACTGACTGTTGAGATTATTGATTATCTTTATTCTCTATCTGTGGTTTATGGTGTTTCCACCTTCCACTGTAGAATTTTCAATTTCCAGTAGGTTTTTCTGACCACTTCTTGATCATATTCATAACAGAGATATCTCTGAGCTGTGGCTGGCTTTTTATGACTCTGAAACCTATTAACCATGCCTCAGAGGGTGAGGTTTGGTGTACTTCAGCCACATTATCAGTTCCTTGGGAGCACTATACTCCATACCTTAGGCAGAACATCTGTGGACTGTAGCTACCTTAAGTGTGAAAGTATCTAGGTACTGAGGTTAAATTCAGAAAATAATTTCCATTAATACAAATGAAGAAAGCACATGAAATATTGAAACATTATTATGGTGGACTAACCATGGCTGGACACCAGGTGCCCACCAAGCCATGCTATCACTCCCCTCCTCAGCTGGACAGGAGAAAGAAAATATATATTGAAAAGCTCATGGGCTGGCATAAGAACAGGAAGAGATCACTCACCAATTACGGTCATAGGCAAAACAGACTCAACTCAGAGAAATTAATTTAATTTATTGCCAATCAAATCAGAGTACGGTAATGACAAATAAAACCAAATCTTAGAACACCTTCCCCTCACCCCTCCCTTCTTCCCAGGCTCAACTTCACTCCTGATATCTCTACCTCCTCCCACCCTGAGCCGCATGGAGGGATGGGGAATGGGGGTTGGGGTTAGTATGTCACACGTTGTTTCTGCTGCTCCTTCCTCCTAGCGGGAGGACTCCTCACACTCTTCCCCTGCTCCAGTGTTGGGTCCCTCCCATGGACAACAGTCCTCTATGAACTTCTCTAATGTGGGTCCTCCCCATGGGCTGAAGCTCTTTCACAAACTGCTCCAGCATGGGTCCTTTCCATGTGTACTTTCATTGGGGTGCAGCCCTTCAGGAACAGACTGCTCCAGCGTAGGTGCCCCATGGGGTCACAAGTCCTGCCAGAAAACCTGCTCCAGCCTGGGATCCTGTCTCCATGAGGTCACAGGTTCTGCCAGGAGCCTGCTCCAGTGTGGGTTCTCCACAAGGTCACAGCCTCCTTCAGGCATCCACCTGCTCCAGCATGGGGTCCTCCATGGGCTGCAGGTGGATATCTGCTCCACTGTTAACCTCCACGGGCTGCAGAGGGACAGCCTGCCTCACCATGGTCTTCACCACAGGCTGCAGGGGAATATCTGCACATCCTCCCCCTGCTTCTTCACTGACCTTGGTGTTTGCAAAATTGTTTCTTTCACATATTCTCACTCCTCTCTTCTGGCTGCTGTTGCACAGCACTTTTTTCCTCTTCTTAAATATGTTATCACAGAAGAGCTACCACTATTGTTGATCAGCTCAGTTTTGGCCAGAGGCGGGTCCATCTTGGAGCCGGTTGGCATTGGCTCCATTGGATATAGAGGAAGCTTCTAGCAGCTTCTCACAGAAGCTACCCCTGTAGGCCCCTCACTACCAAAACCATGCAAACCCAATACAATTATATTTTCACATTTAAAAAAAATATATTATGTATATCGAAGGGAAATGAATCTCACTGAAAAACGTTTTTAAATGGTGCATATTCCTCAGCATATTCCAGCTGACACCCAAATCAATAAATGCCTTTCTGCCTCATTCACAGCAGAGATTTTTCCTGAGATCTCTTACATCTCAGAAGATTGCTCTTCCCAGGTCTGCTCCAGGGCTCCATTTTCTTCTCAGTCATTCT
The DNA here is from genome assembly GCA_013400875.1 of Anhinga rufa. Taxonomy (NCBI): domain Eukaryota; kingdom Metazoa; phylum Chordata; class Aves; order Suliformes; family Anhingidae; genus Anhinga; species Anhinga rufa. The sequence continues at coordinate 5,502 of VZTV01043020.1, read as the reverse complement.
TATTAATTTTGCTCTACCTTCTTCAAAAAGTTTACATAACAAAGTAGCATTGAATTTTGGCAACCCATTTCCCAGGTGAATGCTTTAAACAGGAAAAGGAGCATTCTCTTTGCCATCTAGTGAATATTTTCAATCTGCAAAAAAACTCTGAGGAAAATAAAACAATCTTAGATGAATAAAAATTTTTATCTGAGCTCCCAAAACCAATCCTTCATACTAGCATATGTGTAGAGGACAGCATAGGAGCTCTTGACACTGATCAGAAAGTGGAATCTACAGCAATGCAAGACAGCATTTAACAGCCCTCCATGGATTAACACAGAAAGTGCATACTGTTTAACATGGAAAAGAAAGATGTGATCAATGTTTTATTTCAGCAATCCTGAAGTGCTCCAAAACCCAGGTCCCATAAGACAACTTTACAACTAGAGTTGAATCTGATCAAAAGCAAATAAATACTTCTGTTGAAATGCGCAGCTTGCTTTCTGAAGTGTTGCGTGCACATGGACTTCTGCGTGACCAAGATATTACCATAATCATTCTTCCAGAAGTTGAACACTTTCTCACATTTTAAGGCTGTAGGAGTCTATATGTGGCAATGCCATCTACTGGGGTCAAACCAGTCCTTACTAGAATATATGAAACTTTTAGGAGGGTTTCAATAGATTATAAATTCCTGAAATATATTGTGGTTTTACCAGTTTATTTTGGTCATTTTGATTTGGGCATTGCTTTGAAGATTCAAATTAAAAATATAATTATTATTTTTCTGTTTCTCTTTGTTTTTCTCTACTCAGCAGGGCTCCTTAACAACTGTCTCATAGCTTGTGGATGCCCTTACCAGTACACAGCAACATGAAGGACTTAAACTTCTCTTTTTATTAGCATACACGTGAAGTTTCTTGTAACTATATGTATTTCTTTTATCACTGTCCCAAAGTAATTCGTTCTTCAGCATATGCATCTTGTTTGCAACAGATAGATCACTGAGAAAAGAAAATCCAGTCATCTGCTTTTGATCTAAATTATATTTCCATGGGGTAGTGCAAAACAATTTCATTTTATACAGCACTCTTATATTACTATCACAAAACACTTTAAGGGCTAAGTCAATCACCAGCTAAAAAGAAGGTATTAAAGTGAGATTTAGAAGAGAAAATGTGCAAATGGATCATAGAAGCACAGCATTGCAGATAGGTAAAAATAATTCACGTACCTTTAGCTGCAAGAGTAGGTTGGAAAAGAATAGTTGTTCCAGCCTGAGAAAAAAAAAAACAGGGTAGAAAGAGTTTATTTGCTATAAGCTCGTTCATATGGTTCTCATCACTATAATTTTCCATGACTCCTTGTACCCACACAATATATCATTTTCCTTCTTTTTGTCTTCCTTTGGTTCCAAAGTAATTTATTATGTATTGTCCTTGTTATGTGTTGCTGTTGTGGGAAAATGATGGTCAAAAATGTGGGCTTTCCAGTTTGCTCTGAGGATAATGAAGTTGCCATCAACTGGTCCTGTTCAGGAATGAGCTGTAAGTTCACAGACTGCTTTCTGGGGAAGTCCTACCCCTGCATTCTGATGGCAGTAGGTTTGTATGGCTGTCAAACCCATCAGACTTCTCTCTCAGGTAGGAAGCTCTTAAAGACTTTTTCCTGGGGAGATATGGGGTGTGGTGGGAATACTGGAAAAGGAAGAATGAAAATTGAAATTTGACTAAGTTCTGTCTTCAGAACAGGTAGCCAATAGATCTGTGAGCAGTAGTGTCCTGCCCTCTCACTTAGCTGGGTGATACAGCGTAGCTTGTAACAAGGCTGGTAGTTTAATATCCCAGGATATGCACTCAGCGTGTGCCCAGAAACCTACTGTTTTTTTCATGTAGGTTCTGAGTTAAGTTAAATCACATAGTCCTATATTTGCCAAGAGCTGTGAGCATGCACGTTGAGCAGATATTCTAGTTCAGCTGACAAAGAGAAATTTTTCAACCCACAGTAGCTTAAACAGATATCTAAGAATATTTTCTTATCCAGCAACAATATGAACTTCTGAATTTACAGAGTATTTATTAATTTAAATTCAAGCAAATTTATCTTCTATGAGCTTTGCATGAATATGTTTTTAATTTCTTCAAGCAAAGAATGTAGAATAAGCATAAAAAAGTGAAATGCTGTAACAGAAGTGGCTTAAAGTACTTAGAGCCAGTTCAAAATGGTGAAAGCGGACAACAGAAAGAACTTAGATAGGGAAGGCAGGAAATATAATTGTGACATTTTCATTTTCAGGGCTAGTACAGTCAATGGAAGATTCATCTTTCTTAACTTTCACCAAATTTAATCTTCTAAAGTTGTGTCCATTTACTAATATATTTGACGGAGGAAAAAGGAGCTGCAAAACACAGCAATTAATTGTATCATAACAAAGGGATTCATAGAGAAGTTTCCACTGGTGTTTACCTTCCTTGACTTCCATTGATCATAGACCGTATTTCTACTTTAAATGAAACACGCAGATTTTAGAATACCAGAGTGAGGCCTTTCCAACCCACAATGTGTGAACAGGTAATGGATTTAGTTATTTTTCCCTCATTAGCTTTACAGTTAGAAAATAAGCTCACAAAAGGTATTGAATTGCTATCTTGATACTGAAACAGTCAAAGAATCCAAAGTAAGTGATTTACTTTCTCTTCACATCAACTATTAAATGCTAGAATTAAATAGCTAATAGTATTGCTTGCCAAACTCTTTACAGAATTTTCCTTTCTGGAGGAAATAGTGATTTCACATATTTTCTTTAACATTTTTTTTATTTCTTTAAGCAATCTGTACTACATTTTTCATGAGTGTACAATAATGTCAGAAGTGGAAATACCAGTTTTTAAGAATAATGTCCAGAAAGAACTAGTCAACTAGTTTAAATTCTGTCAACGGAATATGAGATACTCGGTACTGTGGTCCTTGTTAGAGAACTACAAAGCTATTTTGTAATTAAACAGTGCTAACCAGCATGATAACAAACAGACACAACTGGAAATGCAAAAGGTTTCTCAGATTTATAATGAAGAATGAAACATTTTGGTTTCAGTGGAATAAATTTTATTCACAGAATATGGAACATGATATGAAAATGTGTTAACCTGTGTTTAAAATCACAGGTTCTGAAATTTAATTTCTTTTTATGATTATTTCTAAAAGGTTTTTATATAATATTTTCCTTGTGTGCTATCCAATTCAATTGTTTATTTGTTCATGGAAAGCAATTAGTCTGCCTATCATGACTGTTTTTTTCTGTGGTTTATAATACTATTATTTAATCACATTAAAAGCCAATTCAATTAACCTCATGAATATGATACTTCATTGTTTTGCTTTGAAATCTCAGTGATTTTCATACACTAGTAAGCCAGAGCATTTTTACTACAATGAAATTTTTCTGACAATGACCATTATGAAATATACATATTAAATAAATAAATAAAAATAAATAATTTAAATTGGGTTTCTAATATTCTCACCTTTTTCAAACCAGCCTTTTAACTATCTGAAAATAGCTATTACAGACTCATGACATATTTCTGATCTTTAGAGTAAATAACAGTAATTCACTTGACTATTTTTCCATATAGGTCATGTTTTCTAGGATTCTGATCACTTTCCTTGCCTTCTACCAGGGTCTTTGGAAAGGAGTCATTCACTTTAAATGCAGACCAAACTGGACATCTTTCTTAAAATAAGGCTTTGCCAGTCTTTTACAACTACAAGTATAACAACTGCTTTTTTACAATGGCATGACAGTGTGGACTTACAATCATTTTGTGGTATAGTAGTCCTAGACAGACAAATGACATAGACATAGTTAATCCTGCCTTGAATGTGGTATATGATCTCCTGAGATCCCTTTCAGCCCTAAAAATTACATTAGAAAAATATAGATTGTTAATTTATTTCACCTTAATACACTTTAAAAAATAAAATATGAAAATATAAGGCTAGAAGAGCATCTTTCTGTCAGCAAATCTAGTTCCCTGTCCAAATTAGCATCCATATTATGTTCTTTCATTCAAAATGTACCAGGTTCCCATTTTGATCTAACTTTTCCTGTCTAGCAAATCACGTATATTATGCACAGAGCGTCGAATCCTGATCACACTAAAGTCAGAACAGAACCTTTCATAGCCTTCAATAATGCACAACTAGTTTATGTCTTAGACAAGTTCTATTCTTGGACAAATCTGAACCAGAATTCAGGCAGGTTTTTTGATATGGAAATTTACCCCACAGATATGTTTTTTCTTGAAGCAGTAGGCTCTAAAAATATGCATTTTAAGTGAGTTCTACATGCTAACTGTATGTTGTTTAAACATAGTTTTATTTTACAATTTAAAATTCTTCTAGTGCCAGCTCATGTCCCTTAGTTTTGTAATATGCAGAAAGACAAACGGAATTTTGTTCCTTTTTCATACAGTTCATTATTTCATAGATAACCTCTTATCATGCTCCATGTTAATCACTTCCCTAAATGATATAGCCCTAATCTTTTCAAATCTCTTTCCATATCAAAGTCTTTAAATAATTTTTCATCTTCTAACTTTAAATTAACTTATTTTTTGGTATTTATGCTCTACCTTTCTGGAGGCTGAATGACCAGAATCAAGCATACAGCTCAAGATGAGGGCATGACATTGTTTCATCTAATGGCATTAACGTTATAGAAGATTACAAGACTACATTCAGCCAGTAGTGATACTCTGTAATCCGCTACTTTTGCTGTCCCAAGGGCCATGATCACACCTTTGTTACTTTCACTGTTAATTCTTGGTCAAGGGCAATGCTTTAAATATTCACAGGCTAACATGAAGAAAATCAACTTCTGTTTTAACAGAAAGCTACATTTATCACAAATAGGGGAGAAAGTCACCGAATCTTTTTAAGAGTGAAAGAAAAATGACTGAGAAATCACTGCAATAATCAAAAGCCTCAAAAATCTCTTTACAGAGCCTTTGAAGAAGGCTGAATAAAAAGCTTTGCAACAGTACCTGATGCAAACAGCATTGCTTGGTTTTAATGAATGAGGAACAGAGGAAACCAGCATATAAATTCTATGACTGGAACAAGAAAAGGTACAGCATGCTGTTGTAGGAAATTATGTTAAATATTATGGAGAACATGTTTAATAGCTTTCAGTCTAATTAGTGTAATTTTTTGGCATAGTCTCAGCACAAATGTGCTATAAGTTTGAGGAAGTGCATTTACCACCTAGTAATGCAATAATTCTTTGAGTATTGAACCAATGCCCCCTTGCATTTCTCTGTGAAAGTTCCTGCACACATTAGGCTCATTTCACATGTCAGAAGGTAGTGTGTAATGTATATAGTCATAAAGTAGATTTGTGTATACCCAGAAAATCTGGTAAGTACAACCTCATAATTTCTGTGTGTGCAGGGTGCACCAGCATTAAAAACTCTGCATCTACAAATGCAGCTGCTGGAGTCTCCTGGTTTCAGCTGGGAT